>PNEQ01113859.1:0-50830 GCA_003012365.1 Medauroidea extradentata
TAGTACATAACACAACACAACAGATGTTTTCACTGGCTTGTTGTCGCCAGGTTGCCTGCCTACCCCTGTTACTTTGGTGCACCATTGCAGGTATAAGGATGCATTTCCGGACATGGGTTCCTTAATCAAATATGTTCCAAACATGCACATCTACCATCCCTATCAATTTGTAACACTTATTCTTGGCCACCCTGTATTTACGCTGTTTACACGAATAGTATATTTTTTAATCAGATAGAATGAAATACGATAAAAAATTAACAAAATTACATAGATTTGTTGGAAATAGTGTTTGGTATGGAGACAAAAATTTACATAACTTTACATAGTTGTTGACTTTGAAAAATATGTTCTGTGTACCGAACTTGCAACCACTTAGGCTAATATTAATGGCTAGAGGCTGGAAAAATTCGCGGGTTCACTAACCTATAGGCTAGACTGCAAGAATAACTGTAAACTAAAGCAGACAGCAGCTGCTCATTAGCTGCTTGCTGTTAAAGTGATATATGTCTGTATTAGTTACATATCCACTATTGGCTCAGAGACTTCCAGTAAGCGTTAATAAGTCAAAGGGCAACTGCGAAAATGACACAAACATACAGTTGACGGAACTATAGCTTGTGCCTAAATGAAAACCCAAAATTTTTCAAGACCCAATAAATGGTGCTGCAATGTTAAAATGTATTATTTTTTAATGGTCTTATTTTAAATATAAATTTTTTTCAAACGGAAAGGTTTGCACGTAATATTCCTATGTAGAAATACTACAATAGGAAGTGAGTGAGTGAGTAAGATATTTTGGTCAGCGTTTACATCGAGGTGTTTAGCGCTGGTGAAGGATGACATGATGTGAGTATGGAGCAGCGCCGGAATGAAAGGGCGGGGGAAACGGGAGATCCCCGAAAAAACTCGCCAACCAACGGCAACGTCCGGCACGATTCCCACATGCGGAAATCCGGGGACCGACCCCGCCGGGAATCGAACCCTGATCGCCTTGGGGGGAGGCGAAAGGTCTGACCCTTCGGCCACCGCGAACCCTACAATAGGAAGAATTTGTAAAATATCGTCGCATATTTTTCGTTGTTAAATAAAAATTTTTAATATGTGTTTAGAAAATCAGTATATAAATTAAATTTAATGTTTGCAAAGATTCTCACTGCTATAATCTTTGACAAATCTTTCGGGATACCCTTTTTATTTGTCATTAAATTCAATTGATTGAAACGCAATTGAATGTACCCCTGATTCTCCATTTTAACTTTATGATATTGTGTTCGCATAGACGCGACCGAAGACGTCCGCCAATCACCACCAAGGTTTCTGTGATATAAGCTCAGCAGATATGATGGACGCGATGGGAATTCCCAATATAAATTATATATATTCTAATCAAGTTGGAGTTTAATTTGAACCCAAATGTTGATCAAACTGGTGAATTGGTTGAAATTGCGTTTATTTAATTTAAGAGAGGTTTTGGTTGGTTATCGTAAGCAAATCATACATTTTTAAGTAAGCGTGTAGTTGTGCCTTTATTTCTACATTTCGGAATGATAGTGGGTATTTAAAATATATTACAAATTAACAAAAAACTGTATTAACTGTGAATATCTGTGGCAGTCGTACTGGAGGTAAGTATACAGAGGCAATGAACTATTGTTATTACATGTAGACCCTTCATTTTTTTTTTTTTTTTTTTTTAGTATTTATCGCGCGGCAGCTAGACTGGTGTTCGCAATAAATGGGCACTTTTAGTGTTGCGTTGCTTTCGTCGTGTGATTCCACCAAGACTGTAACCTTGGTAGACTTTTACTTTTCGTAAACGCCTATAATGAACAGCCTGGAACTTCCCTGCAGCTTTCTACTGGTTCCAGGGTGTCTGCCAAGAGCACATACACACTCGGTTGAAAGCGAGGGGGAATGGACGGGGAAGGGTGAACGCGCAATTTGAACGTGACAACGGTGGCGGGGCTTTGGGGTCCCGGTAATCCCCTAGCCAGCCTCCCGACACTCCTCGAGCGAGACAGAAAAAAAATCACTCGCTGGGAGGGTGCGTTCACAAAGCGGGTGATGCGGTGCGAGGCGGTTTCCAAAACTGCGACGAGCACCTGAAACTACTTTCTAGTAACACAGGACTTTTGCTGTAACCAAGCAAGATAAAGGGTTATCACTTCAAAGGTAAGGTTCTTGTCTGCGTTTGTGTATGTGAGGCACAACATCGATGGTGCGCTAAGGGTGCTGCTAGCCGGCGTATGTAATGCAGTATGAACTCTATGAACAAGCCACTCAACTGGCGCGCCATGGCGTTCAGTGCTTTACTAGTGTTCATTTATGTGACTTTAAGCTCTGACTATGTCACTTTATTTCTAACATCCATGGTTCAGATTCCCACGCACATTGATATTATTTGTTTTTTTCCGAATGCAGTAGGAATTTCCCTAGATACGGCAGTCTGAAAAAAGCCGTTTTTAGACATTTTGAGAGGCTTGTAAATCGTGTTTCCAATAAGCGACCCTACTTTTTTATACTGGCAAGAGCATTGTTTGAAGTGTGTGTCCTTTTCGTAAATGTAAAAACGTAATACGCGTTTAGCTGTTCCTTGACAAAAAAAAATATTATAATAGGACTACAATAAAAAGTAATAATAATTGCACAACACTGCAATTAGTTTCAAGCGCAGGTAGTTAGGAACCTTAAGGAGGATTGATCACGTCTGCCTTGAATTTATCTGTTTATTCTCGATAACGTCTGTATCAGTGGATGAATTACATTTTATAACCGACAGGACTAAGATAAAAACTTAAAATATACTTTCTGAACTTGTTGCAATCTTAATATGTACGTACATTATTTTGTAACGTTAAAAAGGCAAAGAAAATATTGACTTTCTTACGCGAGCGACTGCAGGTGTCACTACACCACATGTATTCCAAATAGGGAATGAAATGACAAACTATGCCACGTCATCGTGATAAACCTTAAACATTGTTACCATTTATTGATTTGTAAAAATAAAACAAATGTCTGTTTACAAGGATCAATCCCCTTCGTTGAAAAACTAAATAGCTAAAAGGGGTAAAAATTGGTTTAAAAATGTAGAGATTAATTTAAATAAAACTTTGTATTATTTGTGTATACATCAATAGTCTACTATTCAGAATCATGCTTTTGGTTTTGAACGGTTTCGTTTTTATATATTTTAATTAAGTTTTTCATGACTTTTCTATACTTACAAAGCTAATATGACTGAAAGTGTTACTACCCACGTCATTCTCTCAAGCTCAGCGTAGATGTTCGTGTATATGTTGCAGAAGATGATTCGTTATAGCCGGCGTTTAGGTATTTCGAGATATAGTTTAAGGCCGTAGTAAGTGTTTCCCTCCATTAAATGCCTAACTGTTCGCAACTTGTCAATGTAAACTTTGTCACGTATTTGATAAGCACGTTGTTTAAACTGAAGTGTCTTGAAACTTATGACCGAAATATTTAATTTTTAGGGTAAACTGACCTGTACATAGAGTTCACAATGTTACCAACAGACAGCAGGCATGTTTAGTTTCGGCAATAAGTGATCAATGCATCAAATATAAGATGCAATTCAAATATTTAACATATTTCTGTTACTGATTTCGAAGCCTTAGTGTTACGAGGTAGAGTATGATCACCTTAACGCTTTTATAAGAAACCTTTTATGCCTTAAAGACAGAAATTGTAAGTCCGTCTTCCAGTTATGGAAAAAATTGCTTTCACTTTGCTAACGAAAAGGAACGTATGTAGTTTTAGCTCATTTTACAGGTAATGAATATTTTTCAGAAACTAACCAGCTGAAATCACAATATATTATTTGTAGAATGATTTAGAATTTATAAATAAACTTACTTTCAATAAATATGTAACACGTCACTACAATATCCATTCTTATTTAGGGTAAAAATATACTATAGCAGAAACAGGAGAAACGACGATACATTATCTTAAAGGTCCTTACTGCGCTTGAAATGTGCTTGAGTGAGTGGCGATAATTTCTATTTTGACGATCATACTAAACGGAGATTACTACGCTTATATGCGAAAAGAACACGCACTTTTAACTGCTTAGTAAAAACATAATTTTCGGGCCCCTTAATTTCGCAACTAAATTGTTTAATTAATCTGTTCTTTCTAGTTTATATCAACTGCATTCAAAAGAAATATATATAGAAGCATTATTTGGACGTAACAGTATATTTCTCTAACAAATAAAAAATGATCTCATAGCTTAATCTCCCATAAAAATTATAAAGTATAGCACTGCATTTCAGTTGAAAGGTTTTAATGTGTAGCATCGTTACAAGGGACCAGATTTTTTCGCGAAAATAATTTTTGTTCGAGCCGCTCCCAGTAACTTAAGTCTCACCTGCTGTGCTTCACAGTCAATGATGTGTTTAACTTTCAGCATGTTGGGGCTCTACTCGCATATCACAGTCAAGTTGCGTTGCAGTAACCTTGTTCTCATTGCCACAGTCAAATTAAGTACGACAAGATGAGTATTCATTGATACACGCCATTGCTTGCGAATGTTGCCAAGTCGCAGATAAACCCACAAAAACATAAAAATACAAAGAAAATAAAAAATGTAACAAAATTACGAAAAAAATAAATAAATAAGGCCAGATATGGTATTTTTCAACACACACATAAGACCATATCTAGTCTTATATATTTAATTTGTTCGTAATTTTGTTGCAATTTTTTATTTTCTTTGTATTTTTATGTTTTTGTGGGTTTATCCGCAATTTGGCAACATTCGCAAGCAATGGCGTATATCCATGAATACTCATCTTGTCATACATCCCCATTGCAAAAATCTTTCAAAGATCATACAAATGAAGTACGTCTCAGCGCAAGCACATAATACCAATAACCATGAATAGAAGCTTGGATGTGCGTGTTAGGCATTGATACAAGCAGCTACAGTAATATTTTCGCGAAAAAAATTCCTATCCCTAAGCATTACGTATTAAGATCAGTGGCACATACATTCAACCTATCCAAGGAACCATCTGTAAACTACTAAGCCTACTTATCTTCTACCAACTTAATTTAAACAAATGTTCCCACAAATCTGATAATATCCCTGTTAAAGAAAACACTTTTTTAAAAAAATAAGTATTCTTTGCGATTTTCAAGAAGAAAAGTTGCTATATGTGTACAAAGTGAAACGTTGGTAAATTTTAAGTGTGTTATACATTTTGATGTACCTGATTTACGCGAAATGAATTTTGCACCATATTTTTTCAATGCCTTGTGGGCACATCTGCAGCTCTGCTTCATGGTCTGTGATAAGATGTTTTCAACTCTCAGTGTCTTGGGATTCTACCCGTAAAATCACAGACGTATGGTGTCGCTGCAACATTAATCTGATTGGCACATTCAAATGAGAGAGTTGTAAGACACGCTGCCAATAGCCATGAAGCATAGGTTAAGACGTGCACAAAACGCGATAGTAAGGTGCCACTAGTAACACGTAATATTTGCAATATAAAGTTTAAAATCACATTCAGAAATAAAATACATACTATTTTCGGAAATTTCTTCACGATGCAATATTTATTTGAATTAAAAAAGTAGTTTATTACCTAGAATATTGGTTCAAACTAGTTATCCATAGAATGTTTAGTTTTGAGAGTTAATTATTTTATATTGTTGATTCGATTTTTAACTCCACAGCTGAGCGCTTGTGCAGGCACACACAACCTTCAACCTCTGAAACCACAATAAAACATAAAATATATTGGAAGGGCCTTAAACAATGTTCGCTTTGCCGTGAATATCCAGTATGTGATCCTATTCAACAACAGAGGCCAGGCGCGTCTTTGTAAAATCCTTAATGAAACGCGAGCAGCTTTGCCCCCGGGACATGAAGCAGATACAACACCGCTCATACCTACGAGAGTTACAAAGGGATATGCGAGGGCACGAGGTCTTTGTTCGTTGGACGTATCAATCGCTCCGTCTCTCCACGCGCCCCAACTTCTCCAGCAGCAACATACTTCAGGGTGGCTACGTGTGCTCGTTAGAGACTTCATACCGAGCTTTGCTTGTACATCCCATCGCACGGTGTTTATCATCCACGGAAAAATTTTACTAATACTTGGAGACCGGAGAAATGACTCAGCTTCACCGAACGTTCGCTAGATCTGCGCACTAAACAGTCAACAGTTACTCATTGTTTCTCGCTGACAAATGATGCCACATCATTGAATCACTGCTTTATTACTATTGGCTTACGCCTTCCAAAGAGTAAAGAATTGAAGGGCCATTTTTGGCGAATGTGACACGAACTATGAGTTCTTAGAACTATAGCTTTGCCCAAAATACAACGTGAATTTATCAGGTCCCTACTGAATACTTTTGGTATAAGAAATAAACTAGTACAGTGTTTTCAGGTAACTTTGTCGAAGAGAAATTTTCATTTGATGTTGTATTTATTCTATTGTTTTTCATATTGTTTGAATATCGAGGGTACGTTTTAATGCACTGTGGGGATTTTGTGTGATAAAAACAAATATAAAGAAAAGTATATTTTGTGCTTTCGTCTTTTCCACAAAGTGACTGTAATGGGAAAAGTGCGTTTCCCGTAATCGACTTATATATATGAATTTAAAAAAAAAAACTACTGAATGTTAAGAAGGTATACCACGAAACTTACCTATAAAATAAACTTCCACGTATTATTTCATTTTATAAAAATTAGGGTAATTTTAAATTATATTATCAGGACGGAAATACTCCCGTCATTTTTACATCAGGGATAAATTACAAACACATGTATAGTTTAATTTTTTACAAAGGGTCACAACACAAAATAAACGCACTTCGACCTGACTTGTTTTGTATGTTGTTGTTAAAATATAGATATTTGTATTTTAGGCAGTTCTGTTGTTCCCGGGTGATGTTATGAACGTACTAGGCAACAAAGGGTCTTAAATTATAGTGTGTTATAGAGAAAGTGGCAAACAACATACAAACGCTATTGTCGGCTGCAGTACGTATAAAATGTCAACCATAAGTTGAATGAGTAAGCACGTTACAATTATACATGAACGTAAGGTCGCCCTAAAGGTAAAATATTTATTATTTTATAATTGTTACAAGCACTCTTGAACTTGCTTGCTCCGAGCACAAACATTTTGTATTTTATATTATTTTTTGCGAAATAATTTTAATGTCGAAATTAAAGTTATGCTTCTGGATTGACTAACTATACAATTTTACTTGCAAACATAAGGTTGTTGACACAAGCGAATCACACAATGTACTTCATGAAATCTCCAGACATTACAGAACACCGAGTTTTACGACAAAATCTTAACCCGTAAATTTTCTTACGTACGCAACTTTTTTTGAAAAAAGGGGAAAGTAAGAAGTTTAAGTTACTTTAATACTTTTTCAAGCAGTGCTTGATTTTCGTTTCTAGTTGCAAATAATTTTTTAAATATATTAAATGCAGATTACAGAAATATGCAGTTTGTGGTTAATGATGTATCAAGTATGCAATAACTGTACGACTTACTATGTTATGCAACGAGATAGTTATGTAGCTATCAGAGGTTATGCACAATGTAAAAATTATTCGTAAAACTACCGCGCCGATGCACATGAGTACTAAGAAAGTATATATTGTAAAATAGTTTCCGATGACTCCTGTACACTTTAGTAAACATTTAAATGTTTACTGCGGTCACCTGGCTTATATAGTAACAATACTCAAAATTTTCTCCAGTTACAAGCTAAAGTATGGAAAGTATCTCATAGGTACTGTGAATAGGTTAAATACTTCCATTACTGTATAGGAAGTAGTTTTACGGTGTACACACGCTGAATATCAGTCAAGACGAACTTAAGATGGACGGTGTTATGCATAAGCAGACTGTGTCAATCGTAAAATATCAGTAAAACATGCAACATCTTTTTCAATTTGAAAAGTTATTACAAAAATATTTTGGTCCTATAAAGTTAATATTTATTACACCAGGACAAATGACTAAATTTTATTTTCTATGATTAAGAACTAAAGAATATTTTACATATATGTAACAACTGGCACGTCGTGTAGTCATACATTACACCGCCCAAATAATATTTATTTTTCTACATAGATCTCGTCTTACCTTTCTTACTGCCACAAAGTTTAATTGGGAAATAAATTATAAAAGGAATTATTCCTCAGGGGATTACTTTTAATGTCAACTCTTTCAAATACAAAACAATTTCCCCGGCGTAATTTTGTCCCGAAATACATAGCAGTGTGCCGGAAAAGGGAAAGCTTACATAAAATAACTGTATTACTGCCTGCTGACATGTAGCAAATACTAACGGGTATAAACATAAATATGTCGCAGTGTAGGCCTGCAAAAATCGCGTTTATTTCTTTAGCTAACAAAGTTTTAGTCACTGACCTACTGGCACAGTGGCTGGAGTGCTCGCCTCCCACGAAAGTGATCAATTTCTGGCGGGGTGGATCCCTGAATTTTCGCATGTGGAAATCGTCAAGGACGTTGCCACTGGTCGGCGGGTTTTCTCGGGTATCTCCCGTTTTTTTCGCCCCTTCATTCTGGCGCTGCTCCATACTCATATTATTTCACCCGTCATCAGCGCTAAAGACCTAGATATTTAATGCTGACCAAAGTCGCTTCACTTTTCTGACCTAGTGAAACAAGAGCCCCAGATGACATTTCACTGACAACCAGCCTTTACCAGATATCATTCAACTGTGCCGCTGAACTTTACTTAACGGCCAGAAGTGTTATTCAGGGCAGACCAGCAAACAGCCAGTCGGTGTTTGATGTCATATACGAACGTACAGCACCTTGGATTTTAGTCTGTTCCCAGGAAATAACGCGAAGTTCAGGAACATATAATACTATGAAATCTATATATTTTGATAGTATCGCCGCATTCTTGGATTTAAATTATAAAAATTACTGGACCTAATTTGTGGTTTGCTGGCAACTGTAATTCGGACGCCATAAATGTTGGATTATTATGCAATACCTGACAGAGATATTTTTAAAATGTTATTTTCAAAAGTTGAACAGCTATAATATAATTGTCACATGCTCATAAAGTTTACACATGTATGATGTGAGTGCCACCGCTAATTAAAAATGCCTTTTTATATTCCGGAGCAAGAAGTAATTTCCTGAATAATTTTATTTCATTGACTCTGAATTTAGTTCCTGTTGTCTGCTAAATGCACCAACTTTTTGTAAACAAATACTTATTTTCTAAAATGTTTACAGTCGTTTATATGTTTTGTATAGTCTAATTGCAATATTGATATTCGTACTTATATTTGCACTCAAAACTCTAAACATGATTACAGAAAATATGCAAAATATTTCAGAAATAACATATATTACATCATTTTAACAAAATTGAGATATGTAGTTTCCAAAAATATTTACTACTTCAAACAAAAAAGTATGTAATAAGTAAAATTCATCAAGATATTTGGGTAAGGTTTGAGGCCTATCAGGGCATTTTTCGACTATAATCTCTCCAAGTGTTTACGTGAAATTTGTTTGTTTTTTGCAGGTGTGTATGCTAACTGGTATATTATAATCACAGAATATGGCTACACCCCAACGGAAAGCACAATGTGTATCCTAGTTTATCGAAGCTGAAACAGATACCAATGGGCAACGTAATTTTAGGACCAAGTATGCGAGAGAACCACCATCAGGACACGCAATTTGAAAGTGCATGGACCGAACATATCATGGGGACAGGGAGTGTTCTGCAGCAAAAAGGCAGCGGCCGGCCAAACATAAGTATGAGAGACATTGACCGTGTTCGTAATGCCTTGGTCTGGAGCCCTGGCGAGTCGATTCGCACCGCCGCTATAAGACAGTTGGAGTTACCTCGTTCAAATGTTCATAAAGTTCTTCACGAAAACCCAAGACTGTACGCTCACAAAAAAAAAATAGCCGTATCTCTAGTGAAAGCTGTGTGACGTGACCTATCATCTGGTTAAAGAGTTTGTAACAATTGCACTTTGTAAGTGTGTAGTCCGGCTAAGTGTTGATCAGTAGGACTATGATTGGATGATCGGTGGGAAGACAAAGACCAACGGACAGAAGCACTGCTTGATTCTGTTTTACACACTTTACTCCCAAAACAATGGAAACGCCATATCGAATAAAGACAATAATTTTAAAAATGTTACTTAATGAGGAAACGAACTTAACATAATCATATAGGAGTCTTATCTTATCGCACTACACATGTGTTCGGTTATACGCCGAACTGGGGCCGCGGTGGCCGAGTGATCAGGAGTGCTGTCTGATGTTAGAAACATACAGTAGAAACACATACCACAGAAACACAGAAGACAGAATGTTCTAAGCAATGCCAGTTCTTCATTATGTGTTTCTAAAGTACGGTAGTTCTTAGATGTATGTTTCTATTATACAACTGTTTTAAAGCACGTGTTTCTATTGTATGGCAGTTCTAACATCTCTGATTCTGTTGTATAGTCGTTCTAAACTACTATATGCATTTCTGCCGTATAACGTTTCTAACGTAATTGTTTCTGTAATATGTGGTTCTAAGCTGCGTGTTTCTGTCATAGGTTTCTTCTAACATCACTGATTCAATTGTTCGATAGTTGTAAGACGTGGATTTATATTGTACGACGGTTCTAGCATACGTGGTTCTAAAGTATGTGGTTTTAAGTTATGTGTTTCTGTCGTACGTTTGTTCTAACATAAGTACTTCTGCTGTATATCGGTTATAACATGTGAATTTCTGTAGTACAACGTTTCGAACATAATTAGTTCTCCAATATGTAGTTTTAAGTTGTGTGTTTCTGTCATACGTTTGTTCTAACATAAGTACTTCTGCTGTATATCGGTTATAACATGTAAATTTCTGCTGTATGACGTTTCTAACGTACATGGTAATGCAATATGCGGCTATAAGCTGTGTCTTTCTCATATAAATTTGCTCTAACATATCTGATTCTGTTGTTTAATAGTTATGATATCTGAATTTCTGTTTTGCGACGTTTCTAACGCATGTGGTTCTAAAAATGTTTTTCTAAGTAGTGTGTTTCTGTTATACGTATGTTCTAAGATATCTGATTCTATAGTATGGATGTTCCGACGTCTGTGTTTCTTACGTAAGACGGTTCTATCATATGTGTTTCTAACAAATGTTTGTTCTGAATTATGTGATTCTACCGAGTATTTGTTCTAACATGTGAAATTTCTAAGTTGTGTGGCTTTGGATATTTATTTTATTATATTACAGTTCTAGGTTGTGCGTTTCTAACGTGTGTGTGGTCCCCAGGGGTCAGACATCTCGCCTTCCACCATGGCGATCCGGGTTCGAGTCCCGGCGTGGTCGGATTTTCACATGTGGGAATCGTGCTGGACGTTGCCGCTGTTCGGCGAGTTTTCTCAGGTATCTCCCGTACATTCCGTGCTGCTCCACACTCACATCACCCCACCAGCGGTAAAGACCACCATGTTGAGCGCTGACCAAAATATCTTCACTCTTCACTTTACGCTAAACTGCTAAGAATCTTCCCATTATATTTACCTGTTAAGCTAAAACGCTATTCAAATTGCACTTCTACGTTTTTGATATTACAACACAGGTAAGAATTAAAAATATTTTTAACTATTTAATCGTTGCGCGACATTTTTCTTTAAGTACCTGCATGCAAAACATTTCGGCAGTAAATTGGCAAGCAGTTTGTATTAAAATTGCAAAAAAATATTTACACTGTTTACACATGATCAAGTAAAATGTTAAAATTACTGTGTTATCTGTGTTTAGAATGTGTTTGTAGTCTTTGTTCTGCAAGTGTTAAAGTGAAAGCGTACCTCAATGAATGATCCAGACAAGCAAGGCTGTCACCTCTGGCTGGAAATGCTGACAGCCTCCTCCACACGTCATTTGTTTCAGATCAGAGAATCAGTTGTCCAGCCTCAGCCTCACCCAACTACCCCAGTCAAATGGCGGCGCCGGCCAGACCCAGTACATACAAAAGGAACACTTCGTAGTCTGCTGTTGTGGAAGACGGCAGCATTACGACGCGTCATCAAGAGAGCCACAAATGTTGCGATGTTTTGCCAGTGATTGCCGACTGCTCCATCTAGAAGATCTGTCCAACATTCTGTATTGTCTTTCTGTACGTCAAGTTTTTTTCCCCACTTTCTGAGGCGCATTTTTCTCTTCCAAACTTCTTTTTTGTCCCTTTATCTATCGATATTTCTAGCTTTGTCAATCATTCCCTGTTATTCTACTGATGTTTCTCTTTGCCTCTATTTGAGTAACCCTATTTCAATTTTGGAGACTGTTATTGTTATTTATAGGTAAGAGCTTGTGGCCACAGAATATTAATGAGTAAATTAATGGTAAAATAATTAATTATCTACAGACCAATTTTAATAAAAGAAATTCTTAAAAACTTATTTTGAATTCCTGCAAGAAAATATATTTCGAAAACAAGTTATTTGTCTGTAAATTTATTTATGAGCTTTTACAAATCCAGACAATCTCATATATTCCCATTGCAGCATCGTTTATTGATCTCACGTGTTCAATGTTCGCTGAAGCATACAACTAGAGCAACAATTCTATCGCGAAAAGATTTTGGCAACATTTTGTTACAACGCCTTATGAGCACGTTTCCTATTCTGCTTTGTGGTTATTGGTAGCCTGTCTGTATTCAGACATATCTCTATAATTTAATCGCTCTAACCAGAATAAGTATGTAGTGACAACATAGTCTGCAATTGACCAGTAGAACCCGAAGACAAGTGTATCATCCAATCAATGAAGAAGAGCTGCTGACGTGCACATACGACATTGAAACCAAATTTTGCGGAAACGTTTTTTTTCCATAAAGTCTTGGACCTACATATCACTGTGCAATGTAGTCTGTAGGGCACTGTACTTGACCAAATATTCATCTAATTATTAATCACTCGATAGCTCAACGTATGGCCGTGGAATGTAATGCAAAAGGCCATGAACTTACCGCGAAAATAATTTGTCCCCAGTTTGTTTCACTACCTTTACTTGTACATCTGCATTTCTACTTCATAGTCAGTGATTTGTTGTTTGAACTTTCTCGTGTCTTGAGGTTCTACCTGCAAAATACATACATGTGGTGTCGTATTTACATTACTGGGATAGGCACAGTCAAGTGAGAGACTTCACTTCGCATAGTCACTCTGACATTAACCGTGAAGCTGAGCTGCAGACGTCCACGTACAGCACTGAAACAAACTGAGAAAAAAACTATTTTCGCAATAAGTTAATGGTTAGAGGTACGTAAATTTCGCAGATACATTCCAGGTCAGGTTGAACGCCAATTATGTATACTTCATTGTCTTGTCAGTGACTTGCTGGCGTCTGTTATGAAACGCGTTTAAGTACTGTAAGCCAGTAGTAAATAAGGAAATAATGACAAGTGCTATCGCTTGCTGCCTGCTTGTACGGTTATAAGCCAATAGATAATCGATTGTGGCGAGTGGGTGTATAGGACTGACAAGTCTAGGCTGCTGCCAGATGAATCCGCGAAATTGACGTACCTCTATTAATGGTCCAAAGAATGCATTACGAAGTTTAAACTATTTTTTAAATGTAAATTTTTAGAGTAATTACTTTCTCGGGGTACTTTTCACCTTTAGGCCATAGTTCATAAACCTTGCACTCGGTAGACCTATCAGAATTTAACTGATTATCACTCTTATTGTAACTAGTCATCAATATGTCACTGCCGCTTAGAGCACCGCCACTGTAGCATAGGAGATTTACTATTGGTTCGCTGTATCTTTGAATGTGCACGTTAGAATGACATATAATTAGAGATGATGGTATATCGCGAAAATGTATTGTGCCAACATACCCTTGAAAACGCTGTATTTTCTCGCCACATGTATGACTAGGTGATGTACGTCTATTATTATTGGCTCAGTCAAATAGGATAACAGCTACACATACAGGGAAGAGCCAGCGAGCGTTTGATAAGCTGAACACACGTTGAAACCCAGCAAACAGTCAAGTTTTCCCACGGCAAACCACCATCTCTACATATAATTAGAGGTACGTCAATTTCGCGGATTAATCTGTCAATAGCTTAGATTTCTCAGTCCTGTACATGCACTGGATACAGTCGATTGTTCATTGGCTTGCAACAGTACAAGCGAGTAGCACGCGATAGATCTACGAATTATTTCCTTATTTACTACTGGCTTGCAGTAGTCAAATGCGCTTCGTGACAGCCGCCAGCTAATCACACACATGGCTATGGAGTAAACAGTTTTGGCGTTCAACCTGAACTGGAATGTTTATGCGAAATTGACATACCTCTACATATAATCACTACAGACACTGGAAAATTGCGGGACAAGCTGACTATTAGCAAGGCTCCATCGTGCTATTTATAACAGTGACGGGTTCGTATCAATATTGGCTATTGCTAGACATTATGGTTTATCTCGGAACATTTTTGTGTCGACATACCCTTGAAAACACTATGGTTTCTTGCCACATGCGTGATTGGGTGCTATGTGTCTGACACAACATAGCTTTCAGCATAGACCAATAGTAGGCATCTAATGTTACGATTTCGGAATCTAATTGGCTCAGTCAAATAGGGTAACAGCTCCACGTACAAGCGAATGCCAGTAATCTTCTGGTAAACTGAACGTGTGTTGAAACCTAGAAAACAGCCAAGTTTTCCCACGGTAAACCATTATATCAAGCTACGGTTTATTTGAAGCATTGTTTCTCTTTACAACAGGCCCAGTTATAACTGTACAGCTCGAACAAACTGCGTGCGTGATTTGCCATAAAACTGTTCACGCGTAAATGTACTACAGTTTATTAGAGACTATGTTAAACATTTTCGCGAATTAACAGTGTAAAGGGGCCGCGGTGGCCGAGGGGTCAGACATCTCGCCTTCCACCAAGACGATCCGGGTTCGATTCCCGGCGGGGTTGATCCCCGGACGATGCCGCTGGTGACTAAGTTTTCTCGGGGAGCTCCCGTTTTCCCCGCCCATTAATTCCGGCGCTGCTCCATACTCACCTCAAGTCACCTCTCACCAGCGTGAAAGACCTCGTAGTTGAGCGGTGACCAAAAATCTCTCTCTCACTCTCATAAGTGTATGTAATAATCACACAAGTCTACCTATATATACGTACTGTTCGTAGTCAAGTCTGGTAATAAATCACATTGCGAAATAACAGTACTTTTACAATGCATTTCTGGAAATTAACTATATCCAGATTTTAACTCATTGAAAAGGAGTAAAGCGCAAAGGTTCTCTAGGAAATCTATTTTCTAGACAAAGAAAACAAAAGAGATTGGAGAGAATGTGTGTCACAGGGTAGCGCTTGTAAGCGGACACTTCTTGCGCAAAGCCGAAGCTGGCTAGGACCGTAAAAGTGGCAGTAAAACTTTCAGATGCACGCTGCTGGGAGTGTCTGAAACTATTAAAGTCGGCGGAGATAAACGGACAACTTTCCAGACAATCGCTTCCTTTGCGTATACTGCCGTTTTAAAACTTTCCGGGGACGTTCTGAATAGAAGATACGTACGCAGTGCCACAGAGGAAAACACATAGTTCTAGCGAGAAATAAAGGACGCTAGAAAAATTTCACAGCAGTTCAGTTTTTTGTGCAAAACTCTACCTATGAAATATTATTGGTGTTGGGGCAACGGGTATAGAACACATTAATACAAATAAATGGTATCATAATTTGGAGACGATACCATAAACTATAAAATATAAAATTGACGGTTACGGGTGTAACTGTAGGTACGTGTTTTTTTCTGGCTACATTGTAGGTAGAGCCAGTGATTTTGGTGAAAAGAATTTTGCAACAATTTGTTCCAATACCTTATGTGCACAGCTGCAACTGCTCATCGTGGTCAGTGATTGGATGCTTTAACTCTCAGCGTCTCGGCGTTCTACCCACAAATCTCAGCCGTGTGGTATTGCTGTAACCTTGTTATGGTTGGCGCAGTCAAATGAGTGAGCGGTCACTGCACTAATGCATTCTGCCAATAACCATGAAGCGGAGCTGCATATGTGCACATAAGGCACTGAAACAAATTGTTGCAAATTTCTTTTCACCAAAAATCAACGGCTCTAATTATGGGTCAGGTTGAAACGTCAAGAACAAATACTTCACTTTATTGTTGGCATGACGGCATTATTGACACTTTTTTAACTACTGCAAGTAGAATAGGAAATAATTCGCAGGCATATCGAGTGTGATCCTCTTGCGTGTATAGACGCCAATAAATAATCGATTGTGACCAGTGCGTGTATTGAAATGAATATAAATTGTTAGTGGTAGAATGTCACACAAAGTGGCAACACAGGACGGAGACGCTCCATGTCGAGATATTTTATTTTATGCATGGTACGCCGAGTAAACGTTGAATCATGTTGGACTGCTAGGCATTTAAACCCGCGAACATACTATGATGGTCAGAACAGTAGCCTAGTAGTAAGAGGTCTGTGAAGCGCAAGAGGGTGCTTTTACAGTTCTATTTCACTACGCCGTGCACGTAAAATGTCATCCAATTACGTTTTACCACTTACAGTTTCATCTTCAATTTAGCCCAGGATACGCTTGATTTTCATATTACACGAATGTTTATGGATATATATATATATATATATATATATATATATATATATATATATATATATATATAAACACACACACACGTGGACTCGCTTACCAAATGATGCTGAATAGGTCTGTGCAGTAGATTTAGTAAGCTAGCTAGCGTCAGAAAATATTGTACTTTATGGTGTGTGGGCATCGTGATAAATGTGTCACTAAAGGACTTATCAATTTGAATTATCAGTGATTGATTTCCAGACGAGTGTTTAAAAACACTAGCCAAATGATCCCAGAATTTTGGTATACATATGTTAAATATAATTCTGTTGCCTGAATCCCTGAACTTAAAGATAATTATGTTAATATGCAGCAGAATGTCATAACCACGAATATAGGTGTTTGCAGAATTTTGCGGCCATTGTTGGTACTGCAATATAGACATTCGAGGTTGAGCTGCGGCGTAGTGGTAAAAAGCGCCGAAGTTTCGCCTCGCATTGCTGCGATAGCAAATATATTTGTTGAATTACTGAAAAAAAAAAAAAAAAAAGTGGTCTTCAGGCTTGCAGACCTAGTAATTACTACCACGACTTGTTTTTCGCATGTCGGAATCGTGCCGGATGATGATGCTAATCGGAGGGTTTTCTCGATAATCTCCCATTTCCTCCACTATTCTCATTTCGACACCTCCCATCGTAGGGCCTTATTTCATGTCATCTTCCGAGGCAAGCTGATGCCTACGGGTGCTCAGTCGTAAGTTTTCATCGGGGTGTGATGCCCATGACTACGAGTACTCTTCTCATACGATATATATTTACCGGTATTAACTACAGACAGTATGATGTATCTGTGTGGTTGGACAGCAGTTGACCAAGTACGCTCAAGAGGACGTCTGGCCAATAGCGACAACTGGCGGGACTGAGCTCCGTGTGGTAGTGTTATTGTGGCGACTGGCTTCCTGTACGAGTGATAGCTAGGGCCCGGAAAATATTTTCCCCGCTTTGTTTCAGTTTCTTACGTGCACACCTGCAGCTCAACTTCGTGGCTATTGAAAGAGTGTTTTGTGCGGATTCGTTATTTATTAGACTGTGCCAATCAGTACACAGATAACTGTGACACATCACGTCTGTGATTTGCAGGTTTAACCTCCAGACGCTGGGTGTTACGGCATCTAATCACTGACCACAAAGCAGAGCTACAGGTGCACACGTAAGGCACTGAAATAAAGTGCTGCAAAAATAATTTCGTGAAAACTACCGGTCTCTAGTGGTAGCAAGCAAAATAACATCTATTTAACAAAACATTTTCGCATACATAAATGGCAGCGCTTCAATATTTTTTTTTAGGAAACAGTCAATTGTAAACTGTTGATACCAGACTTGTATAGTAAAAGTACCCAACAGTTGCTTTATTAACAATAGTAAGTATTGTAAGCTTCACATTATTAGGGACAGCTAAAATCTCGGTTATTATGTTTGGTGACACGCTTGAATAGACAGATCTGTACATTCAGTGTACAACCTCTGATAACATTGACCACGAGCCTCTATGTGATGACATTTACGTGTGCGTGTTACTGATTTGCTGTAAATTGGTCTATCTAACTTTGAACTTTGGCCAGAAGCATTCTCCATGGGAGGCCACGATATAATCGGGTAACGAGAGAGGTCGAGCACACATACAGCAGTTTGAATTCTAGTCAGATGCCAGAAAATAACGCGATTTTTCACGTCTCTGTCCATAGTTAGAGACACTGGATAGTCGCGGGAAATGTTGGCTTGTCGGCTTTGCTGCAACATGCTATGTGTATTACTAAAGGGCAATCTAACACTTAAACATAGTAAGGGTTGAGCATTATAACATTTTTATTTTTTAAGCACTATTATTTATTGACACTATTATATATATATATAACTGATGTTGGTATTTTACATTAATTCAAAAGAATCTTTTACTGAGAATGCTATCTTCATTTATAAGAATTTGTAGCATGGACTCTCTAATATTGATTGCTGATAGCCGTACGTATATTTTCTTATGACTCCAACAACTTTATATTTTATTCACTATAAAATTAATAAGTGTATTTTACTGTTTTTATGTTAATCGTCACCGTTAACAAATAAAACAGCTGTGGGTCTATATACTTATAGAAACATATTTTGCCACATGAGTAGGGACAGGAAAATTTCGCGAATTCAATGACCCGCACGCTGGACTCCATTGTCCTATGCATACTCAAGCCCAATCTATTTGTTCATTGTCTGCTGTTTCACTGAGTAGCAGCTAGTGAACAAATAGCAAGGGCTTAAGTATGTATAGAATATATTATTCTTATATGTAGGTCGTTGAATTCGCGAAATTTTCCCGTCCCTACACATGAGTAGAGAGAGGGAAAAACGTAAAAGTATATATCGCCAAGGTAGTATCCAAAGCGTTTTAGCATGTTACGTGTTATCTGATTGGCAGACGATAACTTGAGATGGTCCAAATGATTGCAGACGAATTATAAACGATCCGTACTGTTTTACCAAAGTTCTCATTGGCCAGGTTAAATGTGATATCACGAATAACGGAATACACGCAGATAGCATATTGGAACCCAGCAAACAGTCATTCCTCGCGATAAATTACTCTTTTTATGGAGAAAGAAAGGAAAGAAACCAAGTTACTGTATTTGACAAACTCGAATGTTTTTCAGGCGGTCCACAGTAATTCTTACTGCCGCCTCGCTTTGCTCGTAGAGAAGAAAGCCATACATTCACTTCAGGTCTAGTTTGTTAACATGGTCGTGTTTCGATCTGGTCGCCTCATGAGAGGAACACGAGAATTTCGCTGATTCATCTGGCAGCGACGTGTATTACACGGCCAAGTTAACTGTGGTCCCGGGGAAAATGTGAACTACCCAAGGTCAGACAATTCTCTCCCTTCCCCTCGTCTACGAAACACTCATCCTTCTAGGTTCGAAGCGCTTATTGTCTATACTATTTCCCTACTATCCCTATCTTCTCTGCCCTCTCACGTCATACAACGATACTAGCGCGCACCTCACTCTCCTTCTCGGGACCACAGATGACTTGGCCGGGTAATACATGCGTGAGGAAGCAAGACGATATCATTTCAAACATATACTGCGAGTTTCTGATATCAGCATCGGTGAAACTGTCATAAACTCATGAAATAACAGTAAATGTTCGAAATTACGCCATCTCGCTTCCTCGCACATATGCACACGTTGTATCATAACTGTCACATCCTATCAAATACTCCCACACCCGCCATAGACGATACAACTGAATGCATCAGCATCCTTGTGTCAGTCACATTATTAAATTATGTAACAACATTACTTTCACTACTGGTAATCATGTAACACATTGATAGAGGCACTATTATTTCGCGTATTGATTCTAGGTCAGGTTGAACGGCAGTAGCGTATACTTCCCTGCCCCTTCTATGATTAGACAACAGTTGTTTTAACAAACCTTTGACGACGCCAAGCCAGTTATAAATACGGAAACAAGCTTGCACCGTTAGAAGCCAATGGATATTCTATTTCGGCCAGTGCACGTATAGTACTGACAAGACTAGGCTGCTGCCAGATGAATACCAATCTACTCGTGCGTCTACACATTGAACTAAATTTTCATTAGTGACTCAAAAAATAAGGATTTCCGGACCTATGTTTATAAGGACTTTATTTTCCTTGTTTTGGTGTCAGGAACACACTTTTCAATATTGTAAAATTACTTCTGCAACGTGTTGTATATATGGTTGACTGTACCGAATCTTTTACTCTATGCAAGCCTACAATGGTGTGGTTTAAAAGAGACGCGCACTAGTATGTCGAATGGTACCGGCAGTAACTACAATCTCTCTCCTTATCCATCATCCCCCCTCCTCTAAAAACGACCACAAATTTGGAGCGCAGGGAGAGATTGAGAGGCGCTCGACGCGCGGTGTCTCGAGGATCGCCGCAGATTGGCAAAGTTGAAGCACTTCGTCGCCGCGGGTGCAGATTCCTCGTGAGTCAATTCCGCGCGCCCCGGAGGAGGGTTCGAGCTCGGGAGGTGGAGAGGGGATGGCATCAAGCTTGGTACGAGGATAAAAAGGGGTGAAGCGGGTGGAATCGCAAGCAGATACACACACAAGCCGACGCCGTAAAATAAATTACCCCGGCTGGTGCCAAGAGACGGGCGAAAATTGGCCCACCCTGCAAATCTGCCGACGTTCGCTTCCTTTATATTGGTGTTCGTATCCTCACACTACCCGATTGCCCGCTTTTTTTTTCTCTCTAGCTCAGAGGTGGCGCAATTCCAGTCTGCCCGGCTACAGCCAACTCCTTCTCACTCCGTTGAAATCCTCACTGCACGCTGATCACGTGAACTGTATTGAAGTAACCCTCTCCAAGTAAAGCTTTCAGTTTGATCAACCGTATTCACCGTAAAAAACAAATGGAGAAGCTGTTAAAAACCTTGTCATTTCAAGCTGAATGCTGCTGCAGAGCTTCGGCCGTTAAAATATTATTGGAAAACTACTCAGCGTGCACATGTCATGTCTGATTATAAATAGCATTCAAAGAACTGTACAAAATTGTATTCAGCTTTCAAGTCCTGTAGGTATATCTAAAGTATATAAGACGCCGTCGAAAATGTTAAAAAATAAAAAAAGTGGAAGTTTTGTGTTTTGTGATACTTTTTATGTATGAAAATCAAGACGCAGAATTTTTTAAAAAGTGTAGGCGTGTACAGTACACCTCCCGGACTGCACGAACACGTATCATGAGGAGTTAACATCAAGGTCACTTTAGATACAGAGCCGTCTTAAGGGGCCTCCCTAGGTAGGCTGCGTTTGTGTGTGTGAGGCAGGAGCGGTAAGGTTGTCGTTGACCGACGTATGAAATATAGTATCGCCTCTCCGTGCAAGCTGCTCAGATGGTGTGCAGTGCTCTACTATTATCATTTTTCCTATGGGACTTTAAGCGGTGACCACATTATTTTATTTGTGGCCAGCATAGTTTAAAGTCTAACGCTTGTTTCTATAGTTGTGTGTTTCGAATCCGGTTGTTTTATTTCCATATTCAGCAGTCTGGAAAAACCCATTTTCGGCCGTTTTGAGGGGCCCGAAAATGACGTTTCCTATCAACGTGCCGAATTTTTGAAACTATAGCCCCATAGTTTGAAGTGTGAGCTCTTTTCGTAGATATACAAGTATATTTTGCGTTAAATATATTTTCCTAAAAAAAAAGAATAGCCGTAACTCGCAGCAAAGCGTTTGAGGCGCAGATAGGGAGACCCCTTAAGGGCGCGTCTACCGCAACTTTCATCACCATTTTTTAAATTTTTTATTTGTACCAGATATTTTTTTCTTATTGTATACCCAAAATGTGACAAAATTAGGCTCTTGTGAAATTTTTTTATATCTCATAGTTTTCGCGTAATGGCTTGTTAAAGTCATATCTTGCATGTTTCCGTTCTAACGACTACACTTAAACCAACTGATATACCAAATTCAAAATAATCACAGTTTATAAAGACATTTCAGACTATAATGTAATGCTCATAAAAATAAAGAATAAAAATTACTCGGATTATAAAATATTGAATTTTTTAAATTTTTATTTTCAGTTTTAGCTTTTTTTAAATACAAATAACTTTTATTGTTTATTTTTATTAGCATAACATTGTAGCCTACAATGTCTTTATCCACTGTGATTTTTTTGAGTTTGGTATATCAGTTGGTTTTAGTGTAGTCGTTATAACGTAAACATGCAAAATACGACTTTAACAAGCCATTACGCGAAAACTATGAAAGATAAAAAAATTTCATAAGAGCCAAATTTAGTCACATTTTGTGTCTATAATAAGAAAAACAATATCTGGTACAAATAAAAAAAAAATGGTGATGAAAATTGTGGTAGACCGCGCCCTTAATATTATTAAGTCGTAACATGATAGGCTCATCTATGAATCTCTCAAAGCTTCGTTTCATTCAAAGTTGGTGAAGCTACACCAGTGCAGCTGGTGTAGTGCAGTTGCACCGAAGATCCGTCTCGATGTATGCTGGTGTAGCTACAGCAACGCCGTTTAATTAAACGACTTCTGGCGAATTTTGTGTCGCATGCATCCACTGTGTATAAAGATTTGTCAAAGGACTGACGGATAAAGATGTTCGTGAAAATGTATGTGTAATGGCCCTTGAACACGACTAAAATTAACATGCGCTCGTCTCACGGGTGAATTTGAAGTGTATGTGGTGACTAGCACATGACAGTAAAATAACATCAACGCTTCATATTTCGTATGTAAGTTAAGCTGCTTTTTATTCAATTTTAAAACTTATAATAGCACATTGGAATACTTCTTAAAAATGGCATGCCTATGTGCGAGAATATTTCATTTTTAACTGAATGATGCGATTCAGTTGTGGCCGGAGTTTTTATTTGATCGATAGTATATAATTTACAAGTAATCTCAGAATTAGTGTCCGTTTCAAAATTTTTCTATGTGCTTTTACAAATGACAGAATTTTAAGAAAGGCTTAGCTTAAATACGAAATTTGAAGTCGTGAGGTTATAATACTACCATGTGTTAACCATCACACACTTTAAAATTCACCTCTTACATAGACAAACACACATTACTTTTTGTCGTTCACCATTGAAATTCCACTATTACCTACAAGAACTGTGAAAACCTTCACTTCACACACACTTTAACAAAATCTTTATATACGGAACGTAACTAATTTAAACTTTGGCTCGCTCGTTTACTACACTACACCAGCTACACCTCCTCCAGACCAGGAGTAATTTTTCTGAAAAAATTTGCACTATTGTATTGAATGAAACTCAGTGTAACCACAACTTGACGTCACATCCTGTAGAATGAATACACCAGTCCGAACAAAAGGACGTTATAGAGGCAAGTTGACGGCGAGAATACTGCACGCCAGTTCATTGACTTGCGCCTAAGAGGCATTACAGAGGCGGTGTGTGCGTACTGTGTCACCCTTATCTCTTCCGCGCTTGTAGGCCTTGAACGCGCAAAGTACGCACACTCAGCCGTCCACCTTAACTACTTGGCTTCACTACAAACAGTTGCGAGGATCTGTTGACTTGTGTGATTGGACAGAAGTTGACACGGTACACCCAAGAGAACGGCAAACCAATAGTAAGGTTCCACTGCTTGGTTGGCGGAGGTCTGTGTAATTGTGACGTAGTGATGACTGATTTCCGGTGGCAGGTATAGCTAGATAAGCATGGTCGGGTTTCCTGTTGTGTACACACACTATGTTAAGTGAAGTCTGGAGGTCTAAAAATATCGAGAATTAGCAAAGTCTTTACTGATTGTAACTCATTAATTAAAAATATATTTCATGAATAACGGACATTTTGACTATGGTTCGGAAAATACGTGGGTTTCCAGAAAGATAATGCTACATTTAAACGTACCTCACAGTTTTACTGTAAATGGAAAAAAATCTTAGATTTTACTTTGTAATTCGGCATCACTAGGGTATACTGCTTAACTTATGATAGTTACAAAATCGCATTTTAGAATTTTATTTGTTTTCCCGCCGCTGTCAAAGCGAATAACCCAAATGTTTATTTAATTTTATTTATATACTTTAAGTCTCCTGTCGGATTTACTACTGCGAAGGATACTAAAATAAGCGAACATTTTAAAAAGGGACCAATAATGTTCGCAAAATTTGTGTTCCTCTACTTCGTGTTAATGATGCATTTACTCGTATGCTGCTCTACTACGGTGTTATAGGAGGCGTGCCCTTGTGTAACGGTTTCACTCATTTGAATGTGCCAATCAGAACAAGGTTTCTGCGACACCACACGTCTATGATTAGAGGGTAGAACCCAAAAACGCTGAATGTTAAAAACAGCCAATAATAGTGCACAAAGCAGAGCTGCACGTGTGCACGTAATTCATTGAAAAAAAGTGTTGCAATAATCGTTTCGCGAAAATCATGTATCCGTTATTTAAAGTGTAGCTCGTACCTGCTAACTGTATTCCTGAAATTTTCCAATCTGTAGTCGTGGCATTACAGTCTCATTTCACTCCATACGCTATGGAGAACTCTGAGCTTAAAATATATCGATGGCCCAGCTCAAAAGTGAAACAACTCAAAAAATTATGTTTTTAAGTTTGGCTCACCAACACATAGACAAAAGTGCACTCTACTCAGTTGAAAAAAAAAAACACGTAAATTAAAATGTTTTAATAACGTGACACTATATTCTGATTGCTAGTAAAGAGCTAGAAATTGTAACTATTTTATTTTAAAGTCTGATAATTTCAGCAAAGGCAGATTATAAACATTTTAAACACCTTAAATAGTTGCCTCTGTACTTTTTCTTCAAATTAAAACCAAAACTGGAATCATTATACATGCGTTTTACTCAAAACTGGGAAATTTGAATTGTTTCCCATTTGAACTGGACCATCTATAATTCTAGGTTTATATGGTAGGCCTATAGGTTCCGTTCTAACGTTTATAGAGCGAAACTCATCGCTCATTGGAGCAAAAGTTAGTCAATAAACATCTGATGTGCGAATGAGCTCATGAAATATTTTGGCTCCTAGTTATGGCTACAAATCCAGAAATTTTGCGGATTCATTTGATAACTTACATTTCAAAAGCCAGTGAGTTACTTCCTTGATTTGTAAAGCCAAGAAGTCGGCCTCCGTAGTGTAGTCGGTTAGACTCCTGTCCACGGTGCGAGAGGTTCTGAGCTCGAATCCTGACTCAAGTATAGCTGTTGTGCTGTCTCTTCAACTCACTTCACCCTCATCGGCTATTAAGGCCATTATCTCCCGTTTATTTCAAACAATTGCAAATAACTCAAATATTTTTTAACCAAATGCTTTGAAAAAATTTGAGACAGTGTACAGTCATACGATACACAATTTTGCCACACCGTTTTTTTAAATAATGTACCGTTTGCGAGAAAAAATTATTTCGCTTCATTCTGGCATATTTTCACGACAAAATGTGTACTAATTCGGGGTCAAAATCTAAAAATAAGTTTGGTGTATTGCAACAGAAAAATTCATATAAAAAACGTTGATGTATTAGCGTTAAAACTGCCAAAGGGATTTTTGATGTATGCATTAATTTTCGTTACAAAAAATATTTTCGAAACCACTGCTTAGCTAGGGATCGAGGCCTTAAGACCTCGTTGTTAAAGTGCTGTTAAACCCACTCGCATCACCTGTAGGACCATGAAATCGTGAAAGAATTTTGCCTCAATTTGTTTCAGAGCCCTACGTGCACATCTGTAGTTCTACTTCATAGTCAGTGATTACATGTTTTAACTCTCACGTGTCTTCAGTTTCTACCCAAAAAATCACAGAAGTTTTGAGCTGCAGTAACCGTATGCTGATTGGCGCAGTCAAATGAGAGAAGTCACTATACACGCAGCCAATAACCATGGAGGAGAGATGCAGATGTGCAATTACGGCACTGAAACAAACTGGGTCAAATTATTTCTTCAAAAAATTCATGGACCTAGTGATTTGGCATAGCAGTCACTACTAAAAGACAGAGGCCTTCGATGTGGCAACCTGCCATGAAAAGTATTTTAATAGCTTTACTAACTCTCCAACGGCAACTACTTTATTTATTCGCCGCAGGGTTGGCCAGACTCAGGAAATGACCGTGCCATAGGAAGGCTCAAAGTGCTGTTAAACTACCCCCAGACGTTTAAAAACGCTAACGATGGTAGGCAAGACCAGACAAAATTTCATAAAGTAATCCGAATGAAGTGTATCCGTTACCAAATGTTAACCTGACCGCTTCTTGACCAACTCCTCACTTACTCTGATATCGATCAGAGTAACAGCAGTTACGGTGGCCCAGTGCTCAGTCCATTTACCTTCCACCAAGGCAATACGGGTTTGATTCCCGGCTGGGTCGGTCCTCGGATTTTCGCATGTGGGAATCGTACCGGACGATGCCGTTGATCGGCGGGTTTTCTCGGCGATCTACAGTTTCTCCCTTCATTCCTACGCTGCTCAACACTCACCTCATACCACACCTTACCTGTGCTAAAGACCTCGATGTTAAGGGCTGACCAAAGTCTCTCATTCACTTGATCAGGGTAAGCGGCTGTTAGTAGAAGAAAAATCGTCACTTAACACGAAAAACCTACAAACATTACACCTAACCAAAACCACAACGCTGGGAAACTGAATGTTCCTTGATTAACATATGGAAGAACCAAGCATAAATCCAATAATATATACCATATAAATTATATAATGTGTAAATAATGTAATGTGGACGTCGCACATAGGAAAATATCTATCATCTATAGTATATATATTTGATCCCGCTATCTTTAACCCCAGAACATCATTACAAGCGTTTATAAAGTTCCTGGTGAACGACAAAACCTGGTCCAACGACTGAGAAAACCTACCTTACTCCAGATCGTTACACATTATAAACGAATCTTGTTGGCAGGGCGGCTATATTAAGGGTGCGGCTACTGCAATTTTCATCACCATTATTTTATTTTTTCTTTGCACCAGACATTTTTTTCGTATTTTAGACACAAAATGTGACTAAATTTTGCTCTTATGAGATTTTTTATCTGTCATAGTTTTCGCGTAATAGCTTGTTAAAGTCATATTTTGTATGTTTCCGTTATAACGACTACGCTAAAACCAACTGATATACCAAACTAAAAAAAATCACAGTGGATAAATACATTGCAGGCTACAATGACATGCTCATAAAAAATAAACAATAAAAATTATTTGAATTAAAAAAATGTTGAAACTCAAAACTAAAATTTAAAAAATTCAATAATTTTTTTTAATACAAATAATTTTTTTCTTTAACTTTATGAGCATGTCATATCATTGTAGCCTGCAGTGTCTTTATTCACTGTGATTTTTTGAGTTTGGTATATCAGATGGTTTTAGTGTAGTCGTTAAAACGGAAACATGCAAAATTTGACTTTAACAAGCCATTACGCGAAAACTATGACAGATAAAACAACTTTCATAAGAGTCAAATTTAGTCACATTTTGTGTCCAAAATAAGAAAAAAATGTCTGGTGCAATTAAAAAATAAAATAATGCCGATGAAAATTGCGGTAGACCGCGCCCAGGCGAGAGCCTGCTGCATAAGACAGCAACTCTCTATATACACTGCTCAGTGGCTGACGAATGAGGCATTCTGAAGGACTTATACTTCATCGAAAGTTACTCGCTCACCAAACGACGGAATTTAATTTACTGTTTCAAATTTAAAAACAAACTACTACGCCACTTTCCCTTACTGCCCAACCAAACTGAAATCACTGAAGATAGGCGATTGTCAATAGCAATGGCTTGTAAGTGTGGCAATGTAAATTTTGCGTTCGTATTTGGCACCAAGTTACAATCCACTGACTTGTACCCACTCGAACATGTTCAGTGACGTAACTGGCTCAGAACCTTCGTACCTTTATGTGCCCGCTTTACAAGATGCTAGTATTTTACAGTGGTCCTTATGACAGTAGTTGGAAAAGTCCTTCAAATGAGCCATAAATACTGCGGCCGACAGCAGAAGTCAGATGAATGCACAGTAACTTGGAATCCAGTCTGCTCTCAGATAACGACGCGAAATCTGCAGATATTTACCTATTAATAATATGTAAACATTTCGTCTGTTAGTGATTTGCGAGTTTCATAATAACAAACGATTAAATAAACTAAACTCGTATGTGAATACGAATATGAGTAGCAAATAGTGCTCCGTAACTTATTTATAAATATATTTTATTTTAATTATATTAATATTATGTATTAATTTACAGAATTATAAGTTTACGAAAGAAAAAATCTAGCAATTTGTATCGGATGTGTTTTGAATTTTTTTTTTGAAAATATTCCTATGACTTGTTTTATGTAAGGCTATAGGTTAAGCCAATCATTAATAAACACCACGTTGATCTGAATGTCAATAAATATTTTTAGGCAAGAGATGTTCCAATTCTTCCGAAAATGTCTGTTATCGCTGTCGTTACGCGTTCTCCAAAGCTCCTGTGTATACAGCGATCAGAGTAATCCTCATATCCTCGCACAGGACGCTGCCTAGAAGCGCGCGATAACGATTACCAGAGACTTTATGAGCTCGTCAGTAGTATCGGAATGTTATCGCAGGTTACTGAGATTTATAAACCACTGAAATATGCGGTATCGGGATTCGATACTATTATGAAGTAAATCGACTGCTGTTTGACATCCAGACACAGTGAGGGATGTTAAAATAAATATTGCGATAGAAAAGTTATGTAAAACAAATAAATAAATTATATATGTATATGTAAATGCATACATGGTGTAAACTATAAGTGCTTAAAACTATACAAACCAGTGCGCAGTGTATTGTTGCGACGGATTTATCATCTAAGATATAGCAACACACCGATAGTTCGGTTACGCGCCTTGCAAGGAAGTCACAACGCCTGGCTATGTTTCAAGCGATACAAAAATGCATTAATTTAAATACGATTTTCTTGAAAACGGCTAACTCTAGCAATTTTCGACAAGACGATATTTTTTTTTTAATCTTCCGTGCCTATTTAATATTCTGTATTAGAACATGATTTACAGTGAAGTGTTCCGAAGCTAGAAGTGTAATAAAAGTGTCGTGCACCAATTGAACAATGATGGGTGTGTGAAATTACCAAACTGAATTACTTAGAATGAAGCAAATGTATTTATAAGACACTGTACAAAGTTTTGTTACTTAATATTAAGTAGTTTTTTAAATTTTAATTGAAATTTAATTTGAAAATCTATTTCAGGGTGCATTACTCCCACAATTTTGGGACATAGAAAACACATTATCGACACATTGTTATTGTGATCTATCACTACACGAAATTAACACACTCCACCCTGACTCACCCGGTACATAAATCGCTCTACAATAGTCTACAATGACATAAGTGGTGCGCGCTGATGTGGAACCGGCGTTAGTCGCCCTGCTGGTCAGATGAAGCTAGTTTGTTCATAGGTAATATCTGGCAGGAAATTTATAATAATTGCACACACACACCAACACACACACACACACACACACACATATATATATATATATAAGTACGAAATTGTATATAAGTGTCCCACGTCGATTGCTCGTCTCGGGGCCCTGTAGAGTGCTGTGTACAGTGTTTACACTTACAGTTTATGTTCTCTATATGCACACAGTATAACCCTAATCGTTTTCCAAGCGACTTGATGATATGTTTTCTATACAGGAAAACATTCTGACAGGAATAGGTAATTTTACGTAAGTAATTTATAATTCTGCTATTTTCATGTGCAGTTAATCAATCCGTTACTATGTTAAATATTTTGCAATCATTAATTTAGGAACAAAAATCATTCACAATTAATCAGAAAAATGTAAAGCATAAGACTGATACTCCTGCTAACCTTCTGTACATTCATGATCGTATTCTTCATAATCATAATCCCTAATAGCAAAGTAGTTCACACCAATTATGATATTACAAACTTTCTTTCTGAGATTCTACTTCTTGAAAACTTTGCTATAATTGCGGTTGATAACTAATAAAAACATGTATAATTATGGACAAAGGATTTTCGAGAAAATATTTTTGCACCGCTTTGCTTCGATGCCTTATTGCACATCTGCAGCTCTGCTTCGCGGTCAGTGATTGGAAGTTGTTACTTCTTAACGTCTTGTGGGTCTACCCGTCCACTAATCACAAACATGTGGTGACGCAATAACCTTGTTCTGATTGTTACAGCAGTGAGGTCCACTGGGTCCAACGCACCATCTTACCACAAAGAAACTGCTTAAATAGTAAAATTTTGCACCTTGAGAATTCAGATTTTTTTCATTGGGGAGTACCCCCGGACTCACTGCTTTATTGGGGGGATCTTTGTTACTACTTTATAACACACCCAGGTTCGGGACCCCGCACAAACAAATCCTAGCTACAGTCCTCGGTATAGTCAATTAAGTGACGCCTGTGTACAAAGACACTCTGCCAATAACCATGAAGCGAAGCGGCAGACATCGTACGGCAATGAAACAAAGCGTTGCAGAAACTTTTTCGCCAAAGTAAGTGGTTCATAGTTACATGCAAGGGATTAAAAACACTGTATACTGTAGCAGCCAGGAAATTGAAGCGTTTATGTAAACATAATAGGACCAAAGGATCACGTGTTGCATGCAGGTAAAAACGTAATGTACAGAAAAGTTATAATATAGTTGTATTGTATAAGTGAGTTAATCCGGATTGGTTTCCTTTTTTTGTCACTTTCTTAAGGTTACACCACTGAGAGATACATAAGACGCAGTGTTCGTCGCTACAGCATAGTTAGCGACCCCTGTTTTTGGTGAAAAGATTCCCGCATCAGTTTGCTTTAGTGCATCGTGTAGACATCTGCAGCTCTGCTTCATGGCCAGTGATTGGCTGAATTTAACTCTCACGTGTCTTAACGTTTTATTGCAAATTGCAGACGTGTGTAATTCGCAGCAACCTTATTCTGACTGGTAGGATCAACAGAGAAACGTCTACACACAAAGACACGCTCTGCCAACAACAAAGAAGCAGAACTGCAGAAGTGGAACTAAGGCAATCATTCAAGTCGGTGCAGAAACATTGTCGCGAAAATCAGGGGTCCCTGAGTATAGTTATAGATAGTGGATAGTTGCAAGAATATTTTATGCAACTCTATTTTGTAAAACAGCGTAGTGACATGCGCTTTGAATGATTGGAGGATGGTTATAGTCATCCACAGACGAATCACAAATTTCCAGAGCTATCATTGGGCCAGTCACATAGTGACACGTCAATAGACCTATCAGAATAATGTCAGATGTGAACATGTAATACTAAAGCCTAGCAAGCGGTCAACTATTCCCGTGATAAATCAGAGTCCTTAGGTAAAGTTTATCCCACGAATGACTGCATTTTTTTACTGCCGTATCACTGAGTGAGGTGGTGCAACGATAACACGTTAGACTCGCATTGGGAGGACCCGGCTCTGGCCATCTTGATTTCAGTTCCCATGGATTCCCGAAATCGCTCCAGACGAATGCTGGGATGGTTTCTTAACAAAGGCCATGGCCGACTCCTCTCCCAGCTCCCGTCATTGTATCACGTTGTGTGTCACAGTCCTTAATAACCTCGCTGTCGACGAGATGTAAAGCCCAATTTTCTTACCTTACTTTTACTGCCGTACCAGAAATTAAATGGAATACCGTAAAGCGATGAAATTTTGCACCCCACGGGTAACTTTGTACCGTTAGATTTATTTCGTTCTATGTTGGAATTCCAGGATAATAGTCACTCTAAAGTATTGTTTATTATTAAAGCTATGAATGGCGAAGTCTTAAACAATTTGAGACTCTGCAAACCTGCACTTAAAACAAAAATATGTAGTGCAAAGTAACCCCAAAATTAGGCAAAGTAACCCCACTTTACAGTACATAATTTTTGTGAAACACTGTGTTGATTTATGGAACAGCTGAGTGAAGATGACAGGATGATATGCGCATGAAATACCCGGAACACCAAACAAAGTACGATTCACAGCAGACCATAGAAAACACTGACAACAGAACTGTCAGGTAAGTGCAATCAGGGTAGACAATATTTTCATCGGTTGAGGAGACGTCTACTCCTTTCCATCCGCACCAAGCCGAAAGCAAAGGCATCATTTCCATACGAGCGAAGTTAAGTAAGTCTTCGTTCCACCCTATTTCCCAAACTCTCTCCCCCAAACAATCCTATGTTCCGGCCTCTCGGTGCCATTAACTACTCCCCTTGGATTCATACAACCCCCTCCCTCACACCCCGGGTCCTAGCAGTCTCTCGCCACGCTTCTGCTGTAAATTGAGCGTTCAGATTAACTTAATTAACACTGCGCGCGGAATATGGAGTTACGAGCCGAGGGGCGCGAGAGAGGGTCGCGCGCTCGACGCGATACCAAGCCATGGTTTGGTCCCTCGCCAGGAGCGCCCTATAGCGCTTATCTCGCTGTGTTGCCACGTGGCGGCGTGTTCCGTTACTACACTGCCTTCCCTTTGCAACGTGCCAAGTGCACAAACAATGCTAAACTCCCGTTAACCACACACACACAGCTAAATATACGCTAACAAGTAGTACGTTGGTTCATGTATAGAACTTTGATGACTGTTCACATTTTCTAATGATCAAAACTAGCTACAATGCAGTCGCTTTCATACGCCACTACAAAGAAGTCAGGACCACTGAGGCTGAGTGTACACATCGTGTTGGTTGACGGCCGAGGCTGCTGTGCGGTGACGAAGCAGAGGAGTAAACACGAAGATTTCAACGTGGCCATTCCCACATTCGCCGGTGCGGGGTTCTCACCAAAGACGTTATAAATGAAATAGATTTTTACGCCGCTCTTTTGTTACATGACCAAATTGAACGCTGACATGTTGCTGGTGAAGATAGGGAATTGTGTACTTTAGCAGCGGTGGTGATAAAGAATTTTTTTCAACATCAAATACTTTGGTATAGTACACTGCACGTTACGGGCAGCGATATGGCGCCGTTCAATTATGTAATTCACAGAGATAGACCGTAGGAATTGGTCTTGAACACCTTGGTTCTCACCGGCCGTTGAGGATTTTCAATTGTGACTGCTGCGGTGCCAACTTCCACCGCACCGTCACAGAATATTTAGAAATACAGAAGTGAAATAGCCATTAGGACAGCGAGATCAGTCACACAAGCCAGCAATATGGTTTCTCTGGCCAGCTGCATGGCGGAAACGCCTACTGCCATTCAGAGTAATGCGGCTGTCTCCTAACCCACAGCCAGGCCAATAGGAAACATGCAATAACATGTAGGAACCAAACATACCCGGGGCTGGTATCAACAGCCTCGGGCAACCAATAAGCGAAGAAGTTCGCCGATGTCAAATGAGTCGCCACGTCATTTCGCGTTTGTATTTCTATTTAGTCTGTGGCACCATGAAGCGTCGGGGCAGCGCACAAAGAAACAGAGTTGTCCCCACAGGACACGAGCGACGCCCGTCTGTGACCAGAGTTCTGTAATCTTGGTGCATTTGTTTTCTGGTATGGGTCGTGTCAAGTTGATAGTGTTGTGCATAACCCTTCGCCTGTGACAATAGCCACGAATTTTCTAAAGACCTGACTGTAAAAGATACGTGTTGGCTGACTGTAGCAGCAGACCTGGCCGATATTTAAGAACAGTTGTCTCAATTGGTGAAAACCACAGATTCAGTCAACCATATTAATTATTATTTTACATATTGTTATACAGCATGATTTGTAACGGCACAGATTTTTTGTGATTGAGTAACTATGCAGCATACATATGTTGAAATTTTAACACCTAAAATAATTGTAAACAAGGAAACAGAAGTAGAACAAATATGACGAAGTAAAAAAAATAGCTAATGCCCATGGGTAGTCACACTTTGTTGAGTTCAAGAAAGGTATTTAGAGCACAAAGGGTCTTTGAAATGAGACTGCCCCTGAAAGAATAAGTGAAGAAATATCAGAGAAAATTTCGTCCACTCGCTCAATGCATGAATAAACAGAGCAGCATAAAAAAGAAGAAATATTTATATGCCGATTCTCCTAAATTTTCAGAAAATTCTCTTCAAAAAGGACGATAGTAAAACAAAATATTACGAAAAATAACTTAATTATACATTTGTACCGAATTAGTTATAAATCAGCCATGAGGAGCAAATGTGAATGTTAAACATTGGTCTCTACGACTTTATTTGAACAACTTATGCTACAAAATATTTTGCAGGACTAGCGGCAAAATGACAGACAAACAACAGGCAAACAACACGAAAGACGCAGACAGAAACAGTTACCCAAGAGTCCTTAAACGAATCTTAAAGCACCTCTGGCACCACCTCATCCTACGTACAATCAGAAGATTCTTTCAAACGTCCCAGGTCGATACAAAAATATGACAAACTTTCAAATAAAACTTATAAAAAAATTAACTCCGAGGATGCAAGTGAACCTGGTAAGCTGTATGTTCGTTCGTTACTTCCTATGTATAAATCCTTTACGGATACTGAAAGCGTAAATTTCAGCGACACATAAATTTCATGATTTCAGTTAAGCAAACACCAGAGCCAACTGCTAAACCTTCAACCTTTCAACCTGGGTGTCTGCGATTCTGTAACTTTCCCTAATACTCGTCTTAACAAGGACCTGCACATGCCTCATCCGTCACTCTGTTCCATGAAAACTATTACTTACCAAAATCCTCAAATTTTGACTACACAACATCCCCCCCCCCGTCCGCCTAACACTTCTCCACTGTACTAATTTTCACCCCCATACAGCAATTTCGGAATCTACACTGTCTCGTGATATTAATTGAAATTATCATTGAATCTCTTATGTGCAAGTTGTTTACAATTCCTGAAATAAGGTATGAATAATTTTACGTTTATAAGCGTAATTTATAGCCTTTCTTCAGTACTTAATGGGTTTCACAAACTATATCCATTTTGTTAGATTGAGGCCGCAAGACTTCCAACAGTACATCAAATAATTGGGCATTCTGTTGCAGCTAAAAAAAATTACGTTTATATTTCCGTACTTCTCTGTCTTTATTTCTTTCTCGGTTGTACGGATGCATCTAATATCGTCTACTTTTTTTTGCCGAGATGCATCAAGGAACCTCAAAGTCTCCTCAAAGGTTATTGATTGTGTTCGGTACGCGTCCATGACACCCTTCGAATGCAAGCACAAACAAAGTCTTCCAACTCACTTTGTACCACTGTACGTAGGAACACGAGGACAAACCAACGTCCGCTATGTTCTGCCGCAGCAATGACCACCGGCCAACGCACTTTGTAAACGCGACCTGATATGTACATTTCAACTGCCCTTCGTCCCATTTGTCAACACCACACAGGACTCGCCCTCTATACTTTTCAACAACTGCGAAGCGTGGAGTGTTACAGGTAGAGGCGGGAAAGTCCTCGGGTTTGCTGACCTAAAGGCAAACTTCCAAGAATAACTGTGTTCTCGAGCAGACAGCAGCTTCTCACGGCCTGCAAGCTGACACAGTGATATCACACGGGGTTGGGTCTACAATTAGTAGATTCTATATCAACAGTTCAGTGTTCTTTAGGGAGTGATCATAAGTCAATACCCGATTGCGAGACTCTCACAAAATTACAATTGTTTGAATCCTAGCTGGTGCCCAAAACAAAACGCGGATTTTTTTTAGGTCTCTAGTTACAGGAAATATGGTGCTTTGACTAATTACAGGAAAAATTATAAATGTCACTGACTTCTAAGAATATCTGAAACAGCGATACCACATCATTGGGCGTACCGTAGCTCAGTGCCTTCCACAAGGTGTCAAAGAATTCTACGGCTAGTTGCCAAAATGACACAAACTGCAGTTTTCTTGGCTTGTGGGTGTGAGCCGCGTCTGAAGACGCGGCTCACACCCACAAGCCAAGAAAATGCAGACAACGGCCGCGAAAGCCTGCGATCTATTTTAACAAACTGCAGTTGTTCGAATGCGAGTTTGTTCCCAAAACTTGTCAGGTCCCTGGTAGTGACTATAAATAGGACTCCCTGATATTTTCGAGAGAATATTTTTGCGCCAACTTGTTTCAGAGCCTTGCGTGCACACCTGCAGATCTGCTTCGTGGCCAATGATTGGGTGTTTCTAACTCTTGGCGTTTTGCGGTTTTATCCGCTAATCTCAACGAGCGGTGTCGCAGCAACCTTGTTATGATTGGCCCAGTCAAATACTGCTACACAAGGACACGTTGCCAATAACCACGAAGCGGAGCTGAAGATACGCATATTAGATATTAAATAAAGTGGAGCATAAATATTTTCGCCAAAACCAATGCCCTCCTCCCTTTTTCTCATAAGCATGTACAGGCAAGACTGAAGGCTAATGGTGCAAACATTCTAATAATTATATCACTCGTAAATTACGTAACATTAAGGCAAGTGTATGTTGCGAAGATTTGCTTCTTAATTATTCCTTTTCTGTTGATATAATCTTAAAAGGATGTTTCCATTGAAAAGAAACGTAATTAAACGCACATCTATAGCAGGTAATGATAATTGCCACATAAATTTCAAAATACCTCACGAAGCGTGATTACAAATATGCTCAATCATACAAGTTTGGTTGGCGCAAGAAACTGTACATGGTTTTGTACTTACACACTAATTATTACATTTGAGCCAACTAAATATTTTACTGTGAGGTGCAAGTACTTTGCCAAATAAAATATAGGCCTATATTTTCTTGGGTCTACAAAATCACGTGACTTTATCTTCGTATTTTGCTCTGTCATCGAAATATTATGTTAGACAATTAGATATTTGTTTCAGCATATTTTAACAAATTTTTTAATTCTTTCAGTTAACTCGCCTATTTCATAGAAAGCAAGGTAATCTTTCGTGCGCAATATTCAGTTCAGGGATTGAAGCAAAGTGGAAGTTATAACGTATACATACACTTTTAATGCACATTTCTAAAGATATACATTATTTACTTTTAACTTTTTAAAAAAGCGATGAAGAATGTTTCCTAGAAGAAATTAAATCTTTATGCGAAAGTTATGAAAGTTAAATAATCAACCGAAAATGTTTTCGTTAAACATTTTCCAAAATAAATTGAATTATGATTTTCATATATTCAGTAGCTTAAAGATGCTTTGCGCTCAATTCCGAACAACTAAAAAAATTCTTCTGTATTCTTTCAGTGCTTCTTTGAAAAGACGGCAATTGAGAAGTACTACGTCCCAATTTAAGTACTAATTTAAGGCTCCTTATTTTGTATTTCGAATGTGTATAACTCCCTCAGTACTACGAACTCCAGTAAGAGATAAAATATTCTGATTGATTTCACTCAATACGTTACACATTTTTTTACAACAGTAAACTTTTTCTTCTCCGGATTAGAAAATTATGAAAAAAAGTGTTCAGGAAGAAATTATCGTGCTTGAGCTGAGCTTGTCCAGCAAAATCAATTCAGACGCAGTCAATGAGTACAGAGTCTCGTTTACGTTGGTCTAATTGACGACAAAGTAACTGGAGAAAGTAGGGATAAGCAAGCTACATGCCTAGTGTAAACAGGTAGGTTAGTAGTGGGTCGAGTATTTTGGTAAGTAAATCGGCAAGCCAAGTGGCCAGTGAGCCGATCCATTAACTTACCTAATTGCCTTCCTCCTCACCCACATTTTTCACTCGACTCATCACGTATACTCATGCACTCAACCAGTGTAAACCGGCTTGCGAGTGGTTAGTCGAGCGCAGAGAGTCGGAAAGAATACACACCGGTAGTGTTGTTTGGTTGTATTTTCGAAATGAAGTGTCAGAAAATGAGACAACATATTTAGTGGAACATTATAGAGAATATGAGTGTCTGTGGAACAAGTCGAGTGTTTAATGCACGAAAAAAAAAAGAGATTATCGGTGTATGTTATCGGCGTATGTATCATTGCTGAAAACAATGGGGATAGAGAGCAAAGAAAAACGATAAACATTTACATACGACATACAATCAATAAATAATGAAAACTGCTAAGTCCAAGAAGCGTAGTTCTGGTGGGAAAGATGTTTGTTTATCCGGACTGAAATGGTTTCGTTAGTGGATGCATTTGTAAGGAACACAAGCGAGAAGAGGCAGTCACATAGTACTTTGTTACGTAACAGCTATTACAACATTTTACGTATGTGTAGTTCAAAACTACATATCATTATTTGAAGGGGTATATATTTTATCGTCACTCGGTATCCTAAACCATTGTTTAAAACTATAAGTAAATAATGAATGATTTTAGTTTTGTTGATGCCCAGAGCTTGTTTATTAATACATATATTTTGCTGTTATGCCATGGCACAGCATCATTTGTATTGAAATAGTTATTAAGTTGGTCTCACATCTCCTTTACTAGACGGCCAGGTCTGCGAGCAGTGCACAGTTACAATTGACGTAGTTCGTGTACGTAGCCCCAGAGCAACCTCGCCAGTATCGAGGTTTCCTTCATCAACAGTGCCTTGCAAGATGTAGGTTTTGGGGCTGTGGATCACAGCATTACGTAGTGCATAACCTGCTCTTACTATGAGCTAAAATGTTCACAGTTTACAACAATGTTAGAAGCAAACAAACGAAACCGACTAACTAAAATGTCAAAGAACCCGACGAAGATGAGTGTGATGTGTTTGACTGGCACGTGTCCTTAGCGACGTAAAAATATATGTACCATCGTATCAGATAAATTAAACATAAAACATAACAGTTATATAGTACAGTACGTTAGTCCAACATGACACATTTTACCATAACATAAACAAGTTATAATTCAGCTTGTAGATATAAACCTTTGCAGGCCCAAATTCATTTAAAGCTTCAAGTAACGCAGTTGATAGTTTTTTTTATTTTCTGTAAGCTGGCCCTTACTTGCTACGTGATGACAATGAGAAGTGCCACGGAGTTATTAGCGAAAAGACTTTCACACAATTTGGTTCCAATGTCTTTTGTGCGCTTCTGTACCTCCGCTTAACTGTGAGAAATTGGATATTTTAACTCTCAATTGTCTTGGAGGGTGTACTGGCAAATTATAGATGTATGTTGTCACAGTAACTTTAACCTGATTGGGCAGGCAAATGAGAGACGTACCTGAACAAAGACACGCTGCCAAAAACCTTGAATCATAGTTACCGAAGTGCACTGAAACAAAATTGTGCAAAATTTGTTCGCGAAAATCAGGGGTCTCTGATTTGTACTACCATGTTAGATAAAGAGGAAACTGCAGAGGATTGATTTAACTAGCAAATATGTGTGACATGTTTCGATGACTGTACTTGTGTAGGCTATAGATGGAGAATATATAAGGTATGATAAAATAATAGTGGAAACAAATTATCATAAATTAAAATAATAACTGTTCTGCAGTACTGTAAAGTTGAAACATTCAAATAATTTTTGGCAAACTTTAAAGACTTAAATTTTAGTTTCCATTTGTTAAAGAAAGATGTTCACTCAGCAAACAATCACCTTAACCAGTCAGTGTAATTAATCCCTTTTTTAGCTGTACACTTAATCTACTTCAGAAGCTGTCCTCATACAATAGCATACTACATAATAATTTCAGACAGATAATACAATAACCTTTGTTTTATCCTAGACAATGCTCATTTTCTTCCATAATCAGCAACAATTAGAATATACACTTTTTGTTTATTTCGTCCAATAAGGTTTTTTCCATAGACAAAGTATTGTCTCTCAAAGTTCATGCCTGTCATCTTATCAACATTAAACTAAAAATAATAAATATCAGATACCTATTTGTCTTCTCATTCATTAAAACATTTAATTTAGTCCAAAAGGAAACAGATAATACTTAACATTTATGACAGGAAGATAAATCATTTTAAGCATAGAAAAAAAGTAAACAATAAATACCAATATTAACATTTGTAGCATTCTCACAGATTGCCATCTCTAAAGTTTGGTAATGTATGCTTATTACGAACAACCTTTACACTAATACATGTTACTCTGCGATACGTATGTTACATAGTGGTTAATTCATACATTCAGTGCATTTAAATTGACAATAATAAATTACATATACTTTAGAAAATAAGTACCCATCAAATACTCATTACTTAAAACAATAAGAACACTTGAAGCTTCGAACAAACTTAAAATAAAAACAGTTCTCCTGTGTCCAGAAATACATCGCCTACATAATTGTCTGTTGATGTCTCCTTGACATTTTCCATGTGTTGATAGCTGGAAGAAATACTGCTTTTCTCCACAGTAGTCATATAAATAACACATAGTAGCTGCAGTCAAAGATCATCTCCAGTTTGCTTTCTGTAGTGATACGTTGAAGTCACAGAATCTTCAGTCACCTGACGTAATTAAGTGATACTACAAGCCTTGGTAATACTTTGAGAAGTTGCTTAGTTCCATAATGGTACTCCTAGATAAAGGTGTCCTCACTTGAAAAATCACATAGCTTTTATACTTCTTAAACTTCAATGCCTCCAAATGTTCAAGTTCGTAGCACATCACGTCTCAGTTCATTCACTTTTATGTTCGTTTGCAATACAATTATTTTACTGTTCTTATATTATTACCTCCTAATCTGTTAAAAATTAATTTGTAATAAAGTACACATATTGTGTACAACATGTGTAAGTAAAGTGAGTCAGTACCTGTCTGGCTTAGCTATAGCCATGCTAGTTAATAGTGCATCAAAACGTTAGAGTGAATTGATTCGGATTAATGAAAATTGTGTATATTGTATTTGCACAAAATAGTAACAATAAAAATTCAGTGTTTCAACAAAAGAGAATGAAATATATCATCCTTCATACTGATGTCCATTCCTAACACGAAATCTATAGAAACAGAATTCATTAGAAATCCCTTAATTCAATTTATTTCCATGTACCTTACAGGCCAACAAAGGTAATAATCGTAGAGTGTCCTAGTAAATACAACACGGTAAGTAACAAACGTAAGTGCTGTGCTGTTAGTTTATAAGAAGTGTGTTCTTGTTTAATGTTTATAGTACTGCTTCATTGTATACCATCTGTAAGATCTTGTAAGTCATGTGTGTGATCAACACAAATATATTCCATAAACACTTGGAATATTTAATCAATGACAAAATAATACTCTTAACACAAATATGGATAGATAAAGAAATCTTTCAATATGAGAAACCTTTGAAGACATCACTTTAGCACACAGATAATAATAGTAATAACAAAAGTATTAAACATGTATTAGCCAATAGGAACATTTCTCGGAAAACAACTGAGCCTCTTCTTGTTTGACATCTTGAATCTTTTAGGAAATTAATATATCTTGAGTAAACAGTTCATTCATACACATAGCAGAGTGCAGTACATAAACTCTTCACGAAAATAACAACATAGTATGGTACCTCTTCCTACCATACATACACTTGACATAGACCCTTGGACAATAAAACATAACATATTACACTGCAATAAAACACTTGAGTACTTTTGACATATATCTTCATTACATCATCATTAAAAATATACTCTCAAACTTTCCAATAATTTTCTTGATGGATAAGTAGTAACTGCCGTTTTCCAATGAAATGTACCCTTCCGTAACACTGCATTCACTTAATGGTCCTACTCTTCAGTAAACATAGGCTGAACAAACAATTTCAGCTGGTTAATATGATATATTCCAACCTCTTCTTGTGTTTCTGGATCTACTAGGACGTAACAGTTTTTGTTAACAATACCTTTACATTCATTATAGCATACCTCATAATATATTCAGACAGACAATTCAATAACCTTTTCTTTATCCTAGACAATGCACATTTTCTTCCATAATCAGCAACAATTTGAATATAAACATTTTGTTTATTTCTTCCAAGAAGGTTTTGTCCATAGACAAAGTATTGTCTCTCAAAGTTCATGGCTGTCATCTTATCAACAATAAATTAAAAATAATAAATATCAGATTTACCTATTTGTCTTCTCATTCACAAAAACATTTAATTTAGTCCAAAAGGAGACAGAAAATATTTAACATTTATGACATGTAAATAATTCATTTTAAGCATAGTAAACAATAAATAATAATATTAACATCTTTAGCATTCTTATACTGAGTATAAGCAATATTCCTGCCAAGTGTATACAATGAGCGAAGCTTTGCCTTCTTCCTTGTTTATACCCTAAACGTAACGGAAAATATGTTGGCCAAACTGAATGCAGGAATTATACTATCGCAAAATGGTGGGTACTGATCCCCCTGTGAGCTATTTGTGATTATTCTATTTCTTAACTTAACTACCTGACACGCGTTATATTTGAATGCATACGGAAAAACACTCGGAACTATTTTGCTGAAAATTTAAAATTAAGAGTGCGTGGCAGATAAAATAACGCTGAAAACGTCAATTGATTCTTACGTCTTTTCGAAGCATATATTGATAAAATACTCAACGACAATCCTAGATAATTGTATTTGCGAACTTTATGAGTAAATATTTATCCAGAATTACTAATTCGTTACTCGTGATCTCTTGCGCCGCAGTTAAGTGCATGAGGTTCCGGCTTCAGAGATTGTGCCTCAGAAGTGCGTAACACTGGAAACAATTTTGTTTAAAACGTAGGCTAAAACTATTGTCTAGGACTGCTATTGTTAAATTTTCGCAAATTGACTTCAAGAAACCTACAGTTACAGGTTAATGCTTTCAATGTTTAATTGTGTACCACGCCCTCTTAAGGATTGTTAATTAGAAACATTACTTATGAACATCTAAATTGTCTTAATAAAGGTTATTTTTCAGGTAGTCGTATGAAGGAAAATAACAACTGGCTTTGAAAAATACAAATTTTTAAATATGGTTTGGATTTTCAACATCCAATCCACCATTAAAAAAAAACTATATGCGCAACGTTTTGTCCCACGGGTAAAAATAGTAGTAAAAACCCGCACGCATGTTGAGTAGCTTGTGCTTACAGGTAATCGCGGTCTTAGACTACAGGTCGGGACACAAGCATAATCTACCAGTGTTATTGAGTTGACCACTTTGTGACTGACAGTGCTACTAGAATAGTGGTGTAGCTTTATGGCCTTGTTACCGAGTTTTGCAGTGATTTCGAAAATATTCTTTTTATTGTTACCTAATACTCATATCAAAATTTCGCTGCACAGTTTTGACACTTATATGTTATAATTTGTAGCTGAATTTTTTTGTAGAATTATACTTAACGGTTTTTTGTAGATTTCATTACCCAAAGTACAACGTTTTTCGTCGTGAAAATAAGCAAAAATGAAGGATTTTTTTTTGCTGGCGAATGGTATATTATTTTAAAAAACGCGTCCACAGTATTGTGCATCGTATGATTGCACATTGACTCAAATTTTTTCCAAATTTTTGGTTAAAAAGTATTTGAGTTATTGGCACCAGTCTGAAAAAACTCGGGAACAAGCCCTCAAGAGTGCGTCGTAGATAAAATAAGCGCTGAAAACATCAATTCATTTCTACGCTAATGGTATTTGCCAACTTTATGTGTAAATATTTATCCAAAATTACTCATTAGTTACGCGTGATCTCTTGCGCCGCACTTAATTGCACGAGGTTCCGGCGTCAGAGATTGTGCCTCAGAAGTTCGTAATACTGGAAACAATTTTGTTTAAAACGTTGGCTAAGACTGGATTGCTATTGTTTAACTTTCGCACACTGGCTTCAAGAAACATACAGTTATCGATTAATACTTTTAGCGTTGAATTATGTACCAAGCCCTCTTAGGGTGGATCAGTAACCGCCATTTTGAAATCATGGAATTTCTACATTTAATTTGGTCTACACATGTTCTATAATGTTTAATAATTCAAAAGGTAGAAGGAATAGTTTCTTACATTGTATGCACTTGACATTGCTTGGCTACTATTGTTTGTACTTTACCTGAAACTTTCCATAGAAAAACATTACTGTCTTTCTCCGGAAGGTTACGAGTCAAAAACTAAGAAATATAGTGAAGGTGTGACAATTTGGTAACACTTAAGAAGGTAATATGTGTGTCATGTCAGACGGTGAATTTTAATAAATCTTATTTTATGGCACCTACAGCGAAAATGGATGGATTCAAAGAGTGCAGGTATTGATCCCTCTTAAGGTGGCAGCCGAGCGGTGTGTCGATCTTCAGCCGTTACAAGATTTTTCGAAAACTGCTGAACGCGCATGTGAGGTCTGCTTAGGAATAGAGTTCAGAGTACGTTACACATTTCAGGTTCACCACTAATCATTCAAACATATTCTCTAGCTGCCGAAAATTGTGAAAATGTGTGTTTTTGCTGATATCTTTTGGTATTAAAGTCTTGGTGCAGAATATGTTAATTAACAGACGTAGGCTTATACAATACACCTGTAACTTTAATAGTACGTCATAAAATGGTAGGATGACCACTGAAAGTTTCATAGTGGCGAGCTGTCGGCTAGCAAAGTCAGTAACTTGCGTCCATTGGCTAGGAGTAGACGCGATGTGCCTGTTGTGTTGTCCTTACATCTTCCGCACTCGTAGGTCTAGAACGTGCAAAATACGTCCACCCACAAGACAATATTCTGCCCTGATTAGGAAGAAAGCAGTAACTACAGAAACAGCACAATTGAGAAAAAAAATTAATGATATTTCTCAAACCCATCCAATTATCAATTTCAAATAGGTTTGCAAATATGTTATCATAATGCAAACATGTTCGTAAAATCCATTTCTGGAAAAAAATTTAAAATTTTTTTATTTACTTAAAACAACTTAAAACAAATGTTTTTTTTAACAATGAATATTCCCATTATTGAATAAATAAATACAATTTGACTCAAAGTTACTGCATGGTATTGACTTGAATACCATCATCAAATTATAAATTAAGGAAGCAGTGTCATTGCAATTACTGCTTTTTATAAGAGGAATACGCACTTACTGTCTTCCGTAATTGTTAAACTTGGAAAAATCTACAAAGGCAGTAAGTGATTTTTCCTTAAAACATCTACGTACAATTTTTGGCGTGTAAACGATGCAGAATTTCAAAACGAATTGAACAATACCAAAAAAAGAATTTTATGTTTTCTGTAGTTACTGCCTTCTTACTAAGCAGGGCAGAATTAAATGACAAATATCGCATTGCTACTAGTTTCCCTAACGGCTTTGTTACAAATTTGCTGTATTGAAAAAAATCTTTCTTGCAACCGCAAAACATATTTTCATCACAGACCTAAAAGAAAATTACGAAAACCACAAAAATTGTTCTACCCGTAGTACATTTCTGCAGTGACTGCAAATAATATATTAAACGGTACAAAAATTGTGAAGTTTATAGTGACAAAACAATTTGTGATCATCACAATTTTTTTTCTGTGTACTAGTACCGCAGTGTTAAAACAGTTTCACTGTACCAGTGGTACCAATTAGTCGTATGAGGGTAATTTTTCGACGCAAGTTTACAGACCTTTATTTTTATGGCAGTGAAGGTGATACTCCATTAAGTAGGTCAGTGATACCCTTAGTTCTATATCGTGTTTGTGCCTCACACACACACATACACAAACAAGGACTATCTAGAAAGCTGCTTTAATCATATCTCAGAACCGTTCCCCTTTAAAGAGAAAATTAAATGAAACTCAGATAGCGGGACTAGGGCCCAGGCGATCTGTGTGGGGGAGTTGGTAGGATAAATAATCCTCTTCGTTTCGAGCGGATATTCGGATATCGCGAAAGTTTCGACAGGCAGGAGGGCTCCAGTTTTTTATTTATTTTTTTGTTTTCAGCTGGCCACGTTTCCCCGAACATGATCAACGTTCATGGAAGGATTACAGCGGCTGGGGAACGTTGCATGCCGGGAATAGCGACTGATACCACATGACGAGCTGCGTACATCACAGATACATCCCCGTCGCAACTACGCGATTGGTCAGCAGAGATCCCCTTCTTGTCACCGCAAAACTGTAAGCCAACGTGTCTTTGCACACGTATAGGTGACTTTGGAACATACCAAAAATAAATATTCTACCCACATATGTAAGATATGAGTATGTTTTATTTGCTGATCATTACTCGTCGTCAACAGCGAGGTCATTCGAGACAGTAACACACAACTTTATACCAGGAAAGGAACTGCAAAAGGAGTTGGTAATGACCTATGCTAATGAACCATCAGCATGCGCCTGAAGTTATTTGGGGGAAAAAACCACACCCTGGTCCTCCCGAATACAAGTGCAACATGCAACCATTGCGCCACCCCTCCCGGTAGAGAAGCCCTGAATAAAGAATTGTACGTAACTAGGAAACTTAAGTCGTGTTTGGTGCCACATGATGAAGCAACCCTAGTAGCAAATACAATCATATTTCAGTTGGCCAACTGTTGGCAGAAGCGGCCAACGTTCGCTAGTATGATGATATAATTTTGCTGGAATGCTATTTAATCAGGCCATGTCAGTAAATATGTTTGTAGTTACACTGAAATAATGGCATTGTGGGCAACTTATTTTAAAAAGCCTGACATATTTCAGTATACTGTCCACAAGCTGACTTTGCAAACTAACAAATATCTGAGTATAATAAGAATGCTTGTGGTACACTTGTGGTTAATGTGTGGGTGATTTCATTATGCATCATGTATGCCACATGTGGCCACGGATGTATTCCGAATGTTTACTGCCTATATACATATTTGCACAAGTGGGCCAGTTGATGTTTGCTAGTTGGGAAGAGAGCAGAAAAGAAATTACATAACGTTTTAGTACAACTGCCATACTCTGACCGCTGTGCAGATAAACCACACGTTAGCAGATAGTGGACGTGTGTGAATGAGTTAGTCTTTACTTTATGTGATATAAGTAGATCAGAGGTAATAAATAAATGGTTGCTCAATCAGCATTTTTTTGTGTTACTTGTAAGATTTTATTTGTCAAGATTTGTTCACAAAGCTTGCATTGTGGTACGAAGTATGGACACTGAGGGCTCTAATTTACACAGCAACCAAACAGATATTGCGGCCATTACAGTCGGTTATTCGAATTTTTTTATAGCAAGTGTTCAAAATAAGCACCTTCAGACTCATTGCAGTAGGTGCAGCAGAGCTGTAAAGAATGACGTACACTCGCGCCGGCTTAGATGGCGAGTGGCAGCTACTGAGTGAAGGGAACATTCATAGGAGTATCCAGGGCAAAGGGGGCCATCCTTCCCCCAGAAATATCTTCTGCAATACATATTTGAAGCGACATCAAACAAGAAGATTTATTTTTTAAACGAGCACAAATTATTATTTTTGGGAAAAATATAACAATTTCGGCCAGTTATATATTCTTCATTGAGGCACGAAAACCGCTTAAATAGCACAATTTCGCTCCTCGAAATCCATTTTTTTTTTCGGGCGAGGACACCCGGACCACCCGCTTTAAAAGGGGGGTTGCGTGAATAGTAAAATGTCGGCCCCTCCCGAACTGAAATCCTGGTTACGCAACTGGGTACATTCGAGGAATTCAAGCAGCAGATCGCAGCAAAAACACCCAGTAGCCTATAAAAACCGGGATGAAATATACCAATGTAAAGTAGCCATTCGAATTTAAAACTGTAGTAATATTACATGTAACATACTCCAGCTCGTTACCTGCCAACTTACATGGCGCGTGCTGGTACCTTTACAATTTCACCTGATGTGTCTCGCGCCTTATCTCTAGCTTGTCTCGCTAACAAGTCCTTATTGGATCCAATGGGCGTTTCGTATACCAACTCCTTTGCAAATCCCCAGAACCAAATATCTAATGGGAGCGTAGTGGAAATGAATCAGGTTCGTTAATTCCTGTCCAGTGAGTGGGGTATGCTTAATTGACGTGGTCACGCGCCAATTTCGTGAAAAGGGGTGGAGTGCTATCGTGTTGTAGCCACATTCTTTGAATGACGGCGAGAGGAAAATTATCTTGTAAGTCCAGAATTGTGAACCTCAGAACATACCAATACTGAAATCACAGAATAAATAAGTAGTATCAGAAGCGACAAGAAACGCTTTTTCATTGTTGTTGTCATAACAGCTCTCGAGGCATATAGGAATATATGCAATACCACGTGGATTACAGACATTGGTTCACGTAACCACTTGTATTGCTTGAGGTACTGTAGTTAGTTTGTGTATTAACTATATATTTATAACTAATAAACTTGACGATTCGAGGCTCAACACGAGATATTAACTAACTATATTAGAAGCGAAATAAGGTAGCTTTTTGACCATTATTATTGTACGATCTCTCGAGACGTACAGGAAAGTAAATAAAGTAATATTGAATTTAAAACTTTGGTTCAAACAACCGCTTATTTTTCAAGAAATATACTGTAATTTGTTTGTATCTCGTTCAAATTTTTAGAAATGGTAAATGTGACGTTACTTACGCGTCAGTTTCCTTCCAGATAATAAAATGGGTCTAAACTGCAAATGCTCGATTTCAGAAGGTCGAATTACAAGTACACGAAGTTATGAGGCACATTGAGACTCGAAGAGAAGAATTGGTGAACTTACGCAACACAAACCAAAATGAATTTGAAAACTTGCGCCGAATTAATAAGAAGAGTTGGAGGTTTGGTCGCGTAAAATAGAGGGAGATTTAACGTGAAAATTTGAGCAAATGAAAATACCGTCTCGCGCCGAAAGTATTAGTTGTGATGAGTTTGTGGAGAGGGTGGAACAACCGAGTATTTAAAGGAATGCAGATTGTAAAGCAAGTAATACTTTGTAAAGCAAGTAATACTTTTATAAGTTCTGATCCGGAACAAGGTCTGGTAACTAATGGATACGTATTCATCACATGGAGACGTCTGGAATGAATGAGGTCGCACAAGCAAAGAATATGGCTGCGTTGTTCCACCATCCAGTAAAACAGATTATTAGGTCAATACCATGATTTTCGAACAACGAATACGAAAATCCTATGACATTTCTAAAGACGTTCGAGGAATAAGCAGAAATTTTCAACCTCACTAAAAACTATAGCATTAGATATTTAAGCTTTTTGTTAAAAGGCACTGCAAACTACTGGTGGGAGGTCGAGAAGGCGAATACCAATTCATACGCCGAGTTTCGCGATAAATTTACTAAGCTGTTCTGGGAACCAAGAGCACGAGGGCTTGTAAGAGCGTTATTACACCAAGAGAAATATGATTCCAGAGGAAATAGAAGTGTAAACGAACACATTAGTTCGATATACGAGCGAAGCCGTCATCTCACACCTGAAATGACTGAAACAGAGTTAATTTCAATGTTAACCACTCAGATGCCAGCGGCATATCAAGTAGCATTACTGGGAAAATATAGCATTTCCTTGACAGAATTTAGAGAATAACTAATAATGCTTGACAAATTAGAGCGTGAACTGCGTCGTCAGCCACATAGGACAACAGTAGAGAGAGACCTACGGGTAATGAAGGTTATCCAGGCAAATATAAATTCTGGCGTAGAGAAAATAAAGACCGCGAGGTTGAAGTAAACGCTATGCGTAAAATCCGCGACAGCAAGTCAGATGACGAGGCTGGATATGGTGGTCTTCAGAACCACTATAATAAGAAGAAATTCTGGAAAGCCAGAAATTCGCCCAATTTTCATCGACAGGGTCGACGAAATAAATCAGCGGAACGTCGAACGTCGAGGTCAAGATAGAGAAACCGTGAAAGCGGAATAGAAGACAGTAAGAAATGTGACACATGGTGAACATCGCCAAAGAACAAGCGTCGTAGAGTATCCAGGTCAACAACTGAAAAAAAATAACGAAGGTTATTTTAATTGTAATGAACCACTGAATCCCAGCGCACCCGAGTATGAAGGACCGGGAAATAGCGAAAGAAGATCACGCTCTTTATCACCAAGAAAGAAAATTTTTAACTAGTTTCGTCTGGTGATGAAGGTCTCCGATCGCCAGTCATTGGTAGGGCAGCACCTCAGGAGACATGTAAAGGAGTAGATGCTTATAAAATTCGTAGAGAAAATCGCGATCAGAAACAATAAACACGAAATGGTGGCCGTGCACAAACATACACCAGAGAGGAATGACATAGACTTGCTAAGAATAGATGCAATTTTTAATAGCGAGAATGATAGAGACTTTTTAATGCAAGGCTCTGAATACATAGAGGAAATAAAGCTTGTCATTCTTTGCCCTGAACTCACGCCCGTAGGAGAACAAGTCTGGACCATGGAGGTATTAGTCTATGGAGTAGAAGCCTTTGAGCAAATTTGAAGCCGGCCAACAGACAACGTTTAAAGACAAGGATAGAGCTAGTGGTGGCAAAAACATGTAAATATAGCATTGAGCTGAATGAAAATGTTTTAGTTTTTTGTTAACTACACATTATGGTGAAAGTTTGTGCAGTTCTTGGCTTTACAAACATATTCGATCGTTGCGGAGGATTATCTTTTAACAGGTAAGAAATTTTTATTTAAATTCATCAAGTTTATAAAGTACATACACGCAGCGAGAGCTAATTAGGTTTTTTTTTATATTTCTGAAGCAATTGTAAACTGTTGTGTACGATTCAAATAGAAAATTTGCGCGAATTTTTGTAAAAAATTACATAATTACATTGCTTTCTGCTATTGTTTTGCCACCCAAAATATGGCGACTCGTGAAAA
>PNEQ01113860.1:0-44332 GCA_003012365.1 Medauroidea extradentata
ACATACCTTCGGAGCAGTACTGGGCGAGACAAGAAGGCTTCTGCTGCGGGTCGACAGGCGAAGAAGGAGGTGCGCGACGGGAGTCGAACCGAAGACCTCAAGAGTGAAGACAGCAATGCACTCTGGGTGCTGCACTGTACATGGTGAGCCATCCTCCCTTAGGACTGTTAAGGTTGTACATTGTCATTTGAGTAACTGTCGATTGGATATATGACAGGATTTTGTGCTTTGTAGTGTTTAATTAATTAATGGTAAATATTCTTGTGCTTTAATTTTCTAAGTTAGTTAACGTTCTGTGGAACAGTACTAATTGTGTGCGTAATTAATTGTGTTGTGAGAGTTATATTTGATTACTGTTTTGTGTATTTCATAGCTTTGTGAGCTATTAAATCCAGTACTTAATTTAACTCTTTTATTTATAATTATAAGACCTCTATCCCAAAAGAACTCATGGGAATAGCCCACATGTAAAGTTTGTGTGCTCCACAAACTTGTAACAATATGTTAACAGGCACGTGTAATCCGCTGAGATTAAGTGGAAATCACTTTTAAATAATAACATTTAGTCGCTGAAACTATCAGCATGCGTTTCACTAACTTCTGTAGCTCATTTCTAACAGAAACTACTGGAATTTCACCGAAGTGATTAATTACTTACTTATTCTAGTTTAGAGTGCTCTGACACGCTGAGCTGCATGTGTCACGCTTATTCCTGGTCACAAAAGGTTCAGCACATCTTTCATGGACATTACTAGAATGCCAGAACGTATGGCTTGCGTTTCGTTAGTTCTTTTTTTTTTTTTTGAAGCGTTTATACGGCGAGTTAAATTATATTGTCACAAGAATGGTAGAAGCACGTTTACGAGAAATGCAAATTTTTCTAATTTGGTAAAGTTCAGGAAATTATACAAATAAAAATTAATTCTTGCAGTGTGTGTGTATGAAGCTTTGACAGGATAGAGAAGAAACTGTTAACTACTTAAATTGTTTTGACGAAAGTCGTGAAATCTGCTTGCATGCAGTAAGTTTGCAAGTGGCGCAGAATGCTGATGAGGCCTGATAGCAGGGGGTACTATGTGCAAGGCGAGGGCAGTGACAGTTTTCACGTCTTAATTTTTATATTACCTAAAGCGTCCTGTGTCGGGAAGCGTGCGCAGGAAAGTGGCCGCATAATGCAATTACAAGAGTTGGGTAGCCAGCGAATGTAATCAAATTGCGGGGTCAGGTATAGAACAGTCTAGACTTTGCATGTTTCGTTGAACTCTCAAGCTCGGGATGAAGTTGGTACTTTGTCCGCTCTGGCCACACGCACCCGCAGAGTTGCAAGGTTCTGCGTCCAACGTGATACATATCGGAAGCGCCAAGCCTGATGTGTGAGAGCAAGCAACCTTGACCTCCGTACTCAAAAGCATCCACTCAAGACGTGCTCCAATCGCCATAGGTTGTTGCCAGTGATGCAGCTTCCGAGAACTGTACAAAACAGTGTAGGGGAGTATATTAGTAGGGAACTGAAAAATTCGTGTTCTCTTATGAGCACAAGACGGATTTCAAACAACCGTAAGTGAGGTTTACTTGGTTGAAATACTTGACATGGTTTTAAAGAACTGTATCGCAGGAAGTGACATGGTTTTAAAGAACTGTATCACAGGAAGCTTTTTCAAAGTGCAAAATGTAATTACAAGCGTGCTGTGTGCGATTACGTTGCGGGTGTAGCAGTTTTTGCCTATATGCCAGGTATTGTATTGTTGGCACAGGCACACTAGAATGCATTTTATAGTAAATGGTACATTCTAGTGACTTGTAAAAAGAAGACATTTTATGTTGCTTAGGATGTACTGCTCAGAAAATACAAAACCCAACGCCACAAAAGTTATAGTCAATAAGAGGGTGACCACCCCTGTAATTTTCATGAAGGGAGTTTCTGGATTTGGTCGAAGGTCTCTATAACACTTATCATTATGCACATAATTGAAAGTTAACATCACGATGTTTCCAAAAAATGTGCCAAAATACAATTTTAAAATAAATTTTTCAAGGGTGCGGCATAGGCAAATATTTCATTGCGTAACAGTACCTAATTTTTAATAAGGAATCATCTCCGAAAGTTTCTAACATAAGCTGAAGAACAGCCCGTGTATTGAGTTTCGTAGTAGTATGAAACACACTAATTCTGTAGTCACCCATATATTTTTATTTGTCAATAACCTCGTTAACAAAGCCTGTGCTGTAATAAATTAAAATCTATAGATAAAAACCATTTGATGCACATGTAGGCGTAAATAGTCCATTCATGATAAAATTAGCACTTTAAATTAATAATGTTTTTTTTTAATTAAATGGAGGCTATGTTTTGTGAAGCTGATGTGTTAAACGTATTCACACAAGATTTTAATAAATAATTTGAAGGTGTAAAATTGTTCATTTTTTAGTTTACATATCTTTAAGATTTTATTTCTACATATTTGTATTTATCCTCCAATACGTAATCCTTTCATTGCGGGCAGTTTCTGTATCGTGCCAACGCCAAATGTAGTAGAGAGTGATAAACTTTTAAAAATTTTCTTTATAAACGTCAATCTGCTCAGATTCGGTGAATTTTTTGCTCAGATTTTTGACAGATTTAGAAAACTAGGGTGATCAGGTGAGATACTGTAATGAGAGTGAATACAAGTTTTTTAAATTAATTTTTTTATGGTTGCGTACATATGTCGAACATTCTTACTACTACTGTAGCTTAAGTGTAACATTCAGGTTTTTCCTAGTATTTAAATTAATTGTTTTGTGTTTATACGGCTCCAACATGTATGCTAACTATTTTTTTTTGTAAATCTGTTCACTTAATAATTTTTTCTAAAAAATAAAATCGCTATTTCAACCAGCTATATAATTAGCATATTTTAGGACTGAGAAACGTCTAAATAAACCCATTTTGCACGTTGAAACACTAAAATTTCCCGGGGGAGGACCTCCGGACCCCCTGCTTTATTTTGGGGATGGATGTTCCTCAACAACTAAATAAATTTCAGTCCCCCCAAAAATTATGAGCTTACGATGCCCAAGCAGAAAGTTCATTAGCCTGTAGAGCTTTAGTTGTATACTCTGTTTCACATAACTGCAGTAAAATTTGACAGATTTGCGGCATACATTTTTAAGTGTTATATTATATGTTTAATGCTATGCCAGTCGACATTTTTAGTTCTAAAATGAACCAGAGATGTCCATCCCACCATATGTAGGTACTGTAAATATTGTCTTGCATTGTGACTCATTATAGGCGGTTGGGGATAAAGTGAGAACACTAAAAAAACCACGTAAAATTCTATTTTCAGCCAGTTCGTATCTTTCCGCGCGCAGCGGCTAACGCAGGGAAACGTGTAACTTCTTTGGATACGTCACTTGATGTTTGCGCGTGTAAGATAAATTGTGCAGTCGGTAGGAACAGTACTAGTTTGATAAAAATATGTCGGTTTCAGCCGATATTGTTCAGTATTGTTGTATTTAAGTACGAAAATACATGGAACTAGACACAGTAATTCGCTGCCAACCATACCAGTAAGGAAACTACTGTTAATGTTAAATTATATGCAGTGACGGCTGATATTTTTCAAAGGGTAAATTATTAGTGTTCACTTAATCCCGAACGACCTATACATGATATTAACAGATATATATTACTCATAAGTTGCCGTCAAAATTTACTGAAGTTATTCGGAACGGAGTATAATTGGTCTACGTTACGTTCAGTTAGGAAAGTACAGTTCTGAAACTACACTGCCTTTCACTTGCAACCATCTACAAGCCACCGCTGCTTCGTATATCTGTAATTTGTAATTTAGTATGCCTAAGCTTAAATGCTGTGTTATGTTTCTAAGTAGACTTGTTGCTAGGGTCTATCAGTAAATAACCTAATTACCAGATACTACTCGGCATGGATTGTGTCAGGCCTATTTCGCAAAAATATTTTGAGACGACATAACTGTATGCTTTAAATCGTGTCTTGGCGGGTGTTGATTCTTTGTTCACATAGCACGATGACTGATTAGCCAGGGCTAAGGTTATAGCCTACTAAGTGTCTCGGCCGAATCTGTTAAATCACTCGCAGTCAGACAGCAGTCGACGGGTAGAGAGAGACCTGCGTAGCTGAAGCCTAATATTTTCAAAGCGACAATTTATTGTTTCGTCAGGAATATAGCATTTTCATATCTTGATAAAACTTATAACAGCTAGTTTTCTAACTTAAGGGTACGCTTTGACGGTTCAAGACCGAGGAAGTAATAAGTGCGACATTGACGCTCATCAGTGACAGTGTCATTTTACTGTAGTTTTATGTATGTGTTTGTAAGTGCCTGGGAACAGTATTTTTAATGCGTGTAGTGTTTTAACAGTACCCAACAAGACCCTCCTCTAAATGTGTTTTCGTTTGTAGACAAATGCATTGGACACACGTTTAAAGGCTTTGTTAACAAGAACTATTTTTACTTACACCAAAAATATTAGTCTTTCTCGTGACAGAAACATCACTTATTCTCTGCGTTTTTTTTTTAAACTGGTCAACACATCATCCAAGAAGAGCGAAGTTGTTTTTTGGGAACACAGAAATGAGCTTCACTTAACGGATTATTTGGAAGACACTGCTTTAATTTGTTTCCTGGCCATTATGTAGACCTACCCCATGCCACTACATGTACAAATGAAAATAACAGTACTGCTCGTCTTACCTACAATTGCGTCTTAAATAATTTGCTTAAGCAATTAAAAACAGTATTTCTGTTAAAACTATTTTTAAACTGATAGTGTAGAATGAATGCAGTTTATGTGGTATTCAGTATTTAATATATCTATGTACATAAAGAGAATTTTTCCCACCTATAGACCACATTCAAATATCAACGCTGGATCCAGAAATGTAATATTTTGAGAATTGTTCATTTCAGTGAGTAGGCAACTAATAAAATATAATTTTTTACTTAAATTCAACTCCTAAGAGGGTGAAAATAAGTGGAATGAGTTTTCTATGAATCGCCGATATAACTCAACTCGTAACTCATACAAATGCTTGCCAGTATTAAGTAATTTCAAGATTTTTTCTAAATTCGTCTCCTAAGGAAGTGAAGAGATCGGTAAAGCAAGTACACATGGCGATCGGAAGATAATTTACATTTTGCAATTTAACAACCTCTGTGTACTGCGAGGGCAAAGGCGCGGGCGGGTAGCTAGTTTTTATTAAAATTTTGTTGATCACAGAAGTTCTTGTGATTTGTTACGGGGGAAGGATACGGAAACGGAGTAAATGGGAGAAGAAAATAATAGTCTTTAAGTCACGCAATTACCAAGATAGTCTGCAAAGCAATTCCCATTGACTTTCTGTGCTCATTTTATGGTCATTAATAGTTACGTAATAACTGCAGACCAATTTCTCAATACAAAACATTTGAGAATGTATATTTTTAACACTTTGGTCTTTAAAGGATCTAGAAAATTATCAGTGTAGCTGAATGAAATATATTCTCTGATTTACTTAAGACGAAGACTCGATTCTCTCTTTATTCAAAGTAACTAATACAGTTACCTTACAAACATTTTTACAAACGTATATTACATTTTTGCTTAGTAATTAAAAATTAAAAACGACTGTCAATAAGGCAAACATTTTGTAATATACGAAGTTCAGGTGTGTGTGAGGTTGTTTACGTATGTGTGTATGTATGTATATATAGGCAATATATTATATATATTAAGATTATTCTGATGTATAACAGTGCAACGTTACTTACATGCAATATATTGTGACGTTGGTACAAATCATAGGGCAAAAACACTTTCAAATTGGTCAAACAAAATTGTTTTTAGTAAACTGATTTACACATTGAGAAACGAGAAAAATGATCAAACTAATCATTGCTGACTTATAATAAGTAATGTGAAATCTGTGCTTTTTATTACATAAGAAAATTAATGGTTTTTGTGAGTGCGTGAAAGTGAACGTAATTGCGTCCATGCAATAAACATATTTTTTAGTTATAAAAATGCCAATACCCCTGGAGATGATAAATTTAACTGTCTTCATCCAGAATCCAGCTTTCATCAAGAACTCGCTACATTTGCTGGCTTTCGCGCAGCTAAATTTGAAGTACTTAGAACACGTTTTTCAATCATTCATATTTTTTTATACATTCTTATAAACGAGTTGGAACGTAAGTGTATATTAAATGAAAGTATTGGTCGTAAGGCGACTTCTCGAAAGGATATCTGCTCAGATTTTCGTTCCAGTACCTTGTCACCGTCGATTTCGTTACAAGACATTGGTCACATCTTCTCGCGAAATAGACTGGAAGGCGGCAAGTGGGGGAAAAAAGAGCGAGATAGCCGTAATGGAGCTGACGGATGATATTTCCCCAGATACACTTCCTACTCGTGACTGCGGGCAGACTTCTTCCAGTCCTGCCCTCGTTGCTGCCATCTTTTGTGTTCTCTTCTAACGACCTCAATTCTTCTCAATTCGTCCCATAGCCACCACCCACGTCGTCACCCTAATGACGGAAGGAGTTTTCTTTCCGTTTGCTAACCTTTGTCATCAGCTTTTCGCTATACCTCACTTCCCCAAGAAATAATCAAGCAACTTTCCCGTGAACTTCCATTTAAATGTACTTCCGCAATTCTCACAATATTTCGATGATATTCTGTGTTCTCGGTAGGCGGAAATGACACTCAATAGATCTTACAATCTAAATTTGAACAAGTGAATATTTGTTGATTCACTTTTGTAACGTCTACGTAGTGAATACTCATTGGTTAGTTATTGTTAGAGATTATGATATATCGCGAAAATGTTTTGCGCCAACACACCCTTGAAAACAGTTTTGTTTTTTGTAATTTTTATGATTAGGTGATGTACGTCTGACAGACACAACGTAGCTGTCAGTAGACCAATAACAGGTATCAAATATTACGATATCGGGATTCTTATTGGCTCAGTCGAGTAGGGCAACAGCTCCACGTACAAGCGAACGCCGATAATCTTTTGTTAAGGGGTATTGATCCCTACCACCTTGGATTTATCTGTTTTTTTTCTCTCGATAAATACTATTCCAGTCGATGTATCAAAATTTTTGTCACGACAGGGCATAGATACAAACTTAATCGATTTTCTGTAATTGCTGGAACCATAATATATTCATTATTTTGCAACGGAAAACAGCTGAAAAGGAAAAACTACTTTATTTACGGGAGCGACTACAGAGGCCGCAACATTAACAGAAACAATGTCATATGGATTCCAAAAAGTGAATGAAACTATAAACTATGTCTTGTCAGCGTGAAAAAAGCAAAACAATGTGTCTATTCCCTGATTAGTGATTTATAAGAAAAACCTTAAAATCGATCTGACAGGGATCAGTCCCTCTTAAGCTGAACGTGCATTGCAACCCAGCAAACAGTCAACTTTTCCCGCGATAAACTATAATTAGAAATGATGGTACATACAAAAAATGCTTTGTGCCAACATACCCTTGAAAAAACGGTAGTCAAATGCAACACATATGATTGTTTGATGTGTAGGGCCCGGTAGTTTACGCGAAAATATTTTTGCAGCACTTTGTTTCAGTGCCTTACGTGCACACCTGCATCTCTGCTTTGTGGTCAGTGATTGGATGCCTTAACATACAACGTCTTGAGGTTAAACCCGCAAATCACAGACGTGTTGTCTCACAGTTACCCATGTACTGATTGGCACAGTCAAATAAATAATAACTAGAGCCACGATTTTATGGCGAAAAGATTTTTGCAACATTTGGTTCCAATGCGTCATGTGCACAGCTGCAGATCTGCTACATCGTTTGCGACTGGATGATTTTACTCTCACTTGCCTTGGAAAATCACAGACGCACGGAGTCACAATAATCGTATTATGATTGGTGCAGTCAAATGAGAGATGTCTGAACAAAGACATACTGCCAATAATCATGAAGCAGACCTGCCGATGTGCACAGGAGACACTGAAACAAAGTGGGGCAAAAATCTTTTCGCGACAAAATCGTGGCTCTAATAATAACTCTGTACAAAAACACTCAGCAAATAGTCATAAAGTTGAGCTGCAGGTGTACACGTAACACACTGAAACAAATTGGGGCAAAAATCTTTTCGCGAAAACTACCGGGCCCTAGTGATGAACGTCTGACACAACGTAGCTGTCTGCAGACCAATAGACAGTATAAAGTATTACAATAGCGGGATTCTTATTGGCTCGGTGAAATAGGGCAACAGCTTCACGTACAAGAAAAAGCCAGTAATTTTCTGGTAAGCTGAACGTGCGTTCAAATACAGCAAACAGTCATGTTTTCCCCGATATAACATCATTCCTAACAATAATCTGTAGTCATTGTTATTAGACACTGATTTATGACGGGAAAATTTGACTTCAATATATCATGTCCATATCTGACGTTCTTCTTTCTATACTGGCGTGTCCTTATCTAACTAAGCCAGTGATAACTCTGGTTCGCCGTTACTGAGTATGTTTGACTAATATTTGCAATTACATTATTACTAGCGGCACGATTATTTCGCGTATTGATTCTAGGTCAAGTTCGACGTCAAGAACACATACTTCTCTGTTGTTACTGTGATCAGACGACATTAGTTCTGATACACATTTGACGACTGCAAATCAGTGATAAATAAGGAAACTAGTCGTGGCGATATAACGTGGTACCTGCTTGTACTGTTAGAAGTCAATGCATACTGAAAGTCTAGGCTGTACTAGGAGAATCCCCGAAAGATTCGTGCCTCTAACAATAACCATATTATAATCATTAGGACCATGAAATCTTCGCGAAAATAATTTTGTCTCAATTTGTTTCAGTGATTTACGTTCGCCACATCAGCAGCTTTGCTTCATGGTATTGGCAGTGGGTCTTTCTGCAGAGCCGACTCTCATTTAACGGTGCCGATCACAATAAGGTTACTGCAACAGCACGCGTCTGTGATTTGCTGGTAGAACCTTTAGACAATGGAGAGTAAAAATATCCAGTCACTAACTTATGAAGCGGAGCTTCAGATGTGCACGTAAGGCACTGAAACAGACTGGGGCGCGAGAACTTCATGGCCCTAACAGTCATTCAAGGCGCGGGCCGTTACACTGGTGTACGAAATACGACGGAACGAAATAATCTTGCGTTTTTCCACTACCTCTACTCGTGGTTAGAGGCATGCGGAACTCACGTTACTATTTGGTGACATTGCTGTGTATGTACCTGAGGACAATCTGCGGGTTCGTTGGTCGTGAGTCTCTATGTGATATCAGTTACGTCTGCAAATTCTTTGCAGGATATTAGTCAGTCAACTGTGTAGCCATAGGCGTACGCACAGGGGGTGCAAGGGTTGCAGCTGCACCCTTAATTGCGCTGCAATTTTCTGCAGTTTTCACTTTGAAGTCATGGTTTATACTAAAAATGTTACAGTTTCTTACAGTGGTAAAGCCATTGGTTGGTTCGGAAACTCCATAAATAGCGCCATTTTACATCTTAGAATCCAAATTTTTCCAGGGGAGGGCCGTCGAACTCCTCTTTTTTTCTTCGGGTGAGTATATGTATAATTTCTAAGGCATGCACTCACCTTAATCTAAACCTGCGCACGCCTATGCGTGTAGCTTTCAGTATTATTGATAGGGACCTGAAAAATTCTCGTTTTTTTGGCGCAAGGTAGAGTTAAACAACTGTAACTTGGTTTCACTTTAGCAATTGACCTTAGACTTATTTATAGAGAAAGGAGTATTTCGCGAGTTCAATAACCCGTATGCTAGGTTCCATTGCGTTATGCATATCTAAGACCCGTCTATTCGTTCATTGTCAGTTGTTGCAGTAAGTAGCAGCTAATGGGCCAATGGTCGGGGCTTGAGTACGTAAGCGCTTAATTTTGTATATTATATAAAAAAACACAGTTTTATTGTTTTGAGTGTGATACATGAGTTAACTTACTGTGAAATAGGGGCCGCGGCTGGCGCACTGTCTAGAGCACTCGCCTTCCAACAAAACGATCCGGGTTCAATTCCCGACGGGGTCAGTTCCCGGATTTTTGCATGTGGGAATCTTGTCGGACGATGTCGCTGGTCGGTGGATTTTCTCCGGAATCTTCCGTTTCCCCCACACCTTCATTCCGGTACCGCTCCGTAGGCGTACTCACTATCGCTAATAACCTAGATGTTAAGTGTCGACCAAAATCGCTTCGGTTTACTCTGATGTAATACGCGAAGGGCAAGTTTAGTCGTAAATATTTAAATATACATTATTTTACATTTGAAATAAAAATGCATGAATTTGTTATAAAATACAACTGAAAATCGGTAAATGTGTAGGTACTTATTTTGGTGTAGCTGCCCATATATATGTTTTTTACATAACTTTTGCTAAGGTCATCTTATATAAAGTAATACAAGACATTTTACCAACCTCTGTTATTTTTTGCAAATTATTTAGACGCTGGCATGTCACTTTGCAAAAAATAAACAATGATATTAAGTTGTATCGTGTCTGGTAACCATATTCTCATAACGTGTAGGTTTAAGACTTGTATACACATAAAGTAACTTTTTTCTTAGCAGTGACGGAATGCATTGGTAGGAAAATGGAAGTACCGCGAGAAAACCCGCCGGCCAACTGCAGCGTTCACCACGTTTCCCATGTGTGAAAATCAGGAGCGAGCTTTTCGGGAAACGAGCCCGGACCGGCGTGGGTGTCGACTACGTCACTGCCGTCCATGGCAGTGCAATCAAGATACTCATCGCTACTATTAAGAGGTCTGTGTATCTGACGTACGAATGGCGTTGTAGCGTGTCACTGTTTTTCTACGCAAACCTGCTTAACTTATTCCCATTTAGTTTATCTACAAAAAACAACCAAACTTAAAACTATGCTTCCATAATTTTAAAAATCCAGCACGCTTGTTAGAAACATGCTGTTGGGACCCTAAAAGGTTTCTAAAAAGTTTTTAGACTGCTGCATTCCAAATAATTCCACCTGGATTCGTAAAACATAAAACAAGAGGCATGCATTGGTCTTTCCTCCGTCGCACCAACAACATATTACATTGTAGGTCACCACTTTAAGTCCCGGAGAAGAAAATGACAACTAAGGCAACGCTGCACGCCATTCTAACGCCCGCCGCGAATAGAGGTGATGCGTTTATCGTCGAGCGTGGCAGGCTGACCCTTATCGCTGCCCTGTCTTGGTAATTACATGTTTAGCTGTATTAGATGTGGCTTACAATCTGTCGAACCTACTGTACACATATGCCACCAGTGACTTGTTGTTGATCTCTGTGCGGGCCACGTGGTTGTAGGATTATTAAGGCAGTTTCTAAATACTCTGACAGCTATAAACAAATAAGTATTTCGTTTCCTAAGAAACGACAGACAGCACTAATTAATTCTTTACCCCAAACTTTCATTCTATTATCAATATTTTCCGCTTCTCAATGCAGAAAATATATAATTTTTCTTGTGTAACTATTGAAAATGTTTCCAACGCGTTTATGTACGAAAATATACACTTCAAACTGTGTCTGTATGATTTTACACATGCCGCCCGTTAATTAAAAAAACGATTACCAAGCTCCTCAAAAGTGCTAAAAATGACTTTCACGTTGCTGTGGCTGAGAAAATACCAACCGTAATCGTAAAGCAAAATCATAGAAACTTGCATTGGACTTTGCCACACACTTTCCACAAATAAAATTACAGGGTGAGCGCTTGAAGTCGCGTTGAAAAGCACTTTTATCAATGAAAACACTGCACGCTAGTGCGCCTAGAGGTGATGAGGTGTAAAAAATCTACGGTCCACTGACCATTTAAAGATGACGGAGCCCGTATCATTCCTCCAGGAAACCGCGGTGATGTGAGGACCGTACATGATATTTGAATGAACTGTGCAATGGGAGTGAACGACTGGATTTAGTTTCTTGGACTAAGATATTTGTAGTTTTCTTTGACAGTCATCTATAGCGTAATGAAGTATGTCGAAGAAACTAGATCCAGTCAAGGAGCGCACAGGCGCACTGCAGGAAGCGTGGCGTGGGCTCGCGGTAACGGAACGGCTGTCGTGCGGAAGGCGGTAGCTCTGGCTCGCTCGGTGACATGCTGTCGAAGTCACGCCACTCGTCGCCGAGCGCCGCGGGGGCCACTTAGCTGTGGGAAAACAACGCGGCCTAGACGCGAATAGCGCGCGCGGGCTTTATCTGATCCGCGGGAAAGAACGGGGGCAGCGACCGGGGATGGTCCCCTCCGTCTAGAGTTTTGCCGCATTGCTGTCGCCACGTTCTGGTGCTGCAGTCACACTGCCCCGACGAGCGACGAGCGCGACACATTAAGGGCGCCGCCTACCCGAGCGTGAGAGGCTCAAAAGCGACGGAGCAGTAAGGTCGACCTTGAAGCGCGCATCAAAGGCCGCGTCGCCTCAACGAGCCAAGCGCTGAACTAACGTGCAAGGTTCTCGCCGAACGGTTTTTACTATGGGACACTAAGCGGTGACCATATAATTTTATTGGTGAAAAGTCTGCAACTAAAGTTAAGTGCAGGTCGCAATACATACATCCGGTAAGTACATTTTGAAGTACGGCAGTCTGAAAAAGCCGTTTTCTGCTATGTTGGAGAGCTTCGAGAATGTTTCAATGATCATGGTGTCTTAACAATGACAATCCGTTCTTGTCCGAAGTGAGTTTTCTTTTCGTACATTGGCATAATGGACATTTGGAATAGTTTCGTAAAATAGGTATTTGCAAACATACTGTAACGCACTTGAAGCGTGTAATAGGCGGTGTTCTTAAGTGAGTTCCCTTCTCCAGAACCGTGTTTATAGCAAGGATAGGGATTTATGCGTTAGATTATTGTCTATTAGTTTGACTAGTCACCTGTTAAACCCACATAGACCTCCACTGATGTTTTGTTCTTCTCGATGCGACCGACATTGTTAAAGGGCTCCAAAAACACTCAGAAATATCTACTCATATGTTTCTCCCCCACACTTTCATTCCTGTAGCAATATTTTCATACTTTCAGAGCAACGAAATTCTTTTATTATTTTTATCTGAAAGAGTATCGTGAAATGTGACTGAGTCCCACCTGTTATAATATAACACGTAAGTCCCTATCCTTCTGGAGCTATCGAGATAGATTGAATTTATGCGAGGGACAAAGCGATGTAGCGATAAGGGTGCAGTTTACAGGCTTATATGTAATGCAATATCGCCTCTACGCGTAAGTCACGCAATTTGCACGCTGTGCTTTACTATTATTTTTTTCTTTGCGGGATTTTATCGGGGGACATATTTAACGTTGAAGTTCAAAGTGCAATGCATGTTTTTATCGTTGTGATTTTTTGAATCCGGCTGGTGTTTCACCAGATACGCCAGTCTGAAAAAGCGACATTATTTATTTATTTTATTATTATTATTGACTTTTCGAAAGGTTTGAAAAACATATATCTTAATAAGCTTTCCGAATTTTCAAACATATTGCGACATAGTTTGAAGTGTGTGAGATTTCTGTGTATATATAAAAGTGTTAAACGTAGTTTCGCTAGAAAAATAATAGACGCAACTAATATTACGCGTTTCAAGCAACTAGATTTGCCTATTATAACATGTTCAACTTATGTAGCGATTACACAAGCTCCGAACAAGTTCCGATCACATTTTCTTTTCGTTTAAAGTAGAGTAAGTAGTTTCGAACGACAAGAGAATTTATTTTTAGTTAGAAACAGTTTGGTGATACACTCGGTATACTTCGATATGTACTTTGATGTGCGCTTATGACTGGTAGTTTAATCGGCTGAAAAACTTTTCAAAACAACCAGTGCAAGGTGAAAAAAACGAATCCTGCACGAAAGATGCCACGACATTCTTAATTTATTAGTTGGCAATATCTAGGCCAAAAAAAATTACGTGTTATCATAAAGCGTTAAGGGCGTTCAAGTGGGGAAATATCATAATTATATATTTGTACGAAATAGTGTTAGTTTTGTAGACATTACCTAGGAGTACATTTACCTCTAACGAAAAAATAATAGCTCAGCCAGTTTTCTCGTAATGGCACTTCAAAGTCAAAATTTGCATATTTTTACTTCATACAAAACTTGAAAACCAGTAAACATATTGAAATGGAAAAAATCACATCAAAACTACACGTAACTGTCTACGACTTGAAGCATATAAAATCCATTATAAAATATTTTTGTATTTAAAATAAAATTTTAAAAGTAACAAAAAAAATTTTAAATTTTTAAATTTTTTATATAACATAAAAATTTTTTTGTTATGAGTTTTATATGCTACAAGCCATAGACAGTGACTCGTAGTTTTGATGTGATTTTTTCCATTCCAATGTGTTAACGGGTTTTCAAATTTTGTATGAAGTAAAAATATGCAAATTTTGACTTTGAAGTGCCATTACGGAAAAACTAGCTGAGCTAATTTTTTTTTTCGTTAGAAGTATATGTACTCACAAGTAATGTGAACAAAACTAACGCTATTTCATACAAATACAAAATTTTAATTTTTTCCCACTTGAACAACCTTAACAGGAGTCCATGAATACACGCTTAAGGGCATTGGTGTATAGAGAACAGAAAAATTGTTAGAGTGCACATGGTGTGTTTTAGTGGCCACTGTGATTACCGTCATAAAGTTACATGTCCTGACAACAAAGCTGGTAGTTGTAACTACATTTATGAGAAGTTTGTGGGGACTTAAGATGTTCGTGCACGTTCTCAGAACGCCAGCTTCAGAACTTACTGATTGGTGAAATCAGTAATGTAAGTACTTATTATGCATTAAAGGTAAACCAACTTACCGAAATGAAAAAAAAAATCACACTGAAGAACAGTGCCATGGACTATGACGCTACATGTTAACAAACCGCATTGCCTTTTTTTTTTTGCATTAAAAATAAATAATTAAAAAAAAACCTAATTTTTAAATAAATATTTTACAAATACCTAAAACTAATCAATGTGGTATTTATACATGCTATGTCATAGTCCATGGCACTGTTCTTCAGAGTGAATTTTTTCATTTCGGTAAGTAAGTTGATTTTCCTTTAATGCATAGACCATTTTTTTGGCAAATTTTGACTTTAATGTAGTATAACACAAAAACTATAACAGCTAAAAAAATTTAGTTACACTGAAAAATAGCCACAACAAATGCATACAAAACAAACCTTATCTCGTGCAAATATTTTTTTTCAAACAATTAAAATTTTCAGTGAACCACCCCTTAAGGAAAGGTTTTATTTCCATCCCCTTCCTCACTGATTATATCACATAAAACACATGTTCTGAGGCCGGCGTTATGAAAGTTGCAGCTACCAATTTTGTTTTCAGGACACAATTTCGAGTGAGTAACCACAGTAGCCACTCTAAAGGGCACTATATGCAATTTAAAGAATTTCTGTTTTCCGTGCGCCATTACCTTTAAGTACACACACACGCTCACACATATACGCTCACGTCAACTACATTGTGTGTGTATATGTGTATATATATGTACATATGTGTATATATATGTATATATGTGTATATATGTATATGTGTGTATATATAGACAGAGATAGAGAGAAAGAGGGAGAGAGTGAGTGAGAGAGAGAGAGAGACACCGATATAGCCTGTTAAAATATTGTCCGATTATTTCACAGCACGGTAAAATCTGATATAAATAAATCTCAGACAAGCTTACTCGTCTACAAAATTCATATTTGTTAGCTACAGTCGAATTGGTGGGCACCAATTTCGCAACAATTTTCTACTCGATTTAGTGATAATTATTTTCGTACAGGTATGAACTATTTGGTAGTATTACTCACAGAACACCAATTATTATTAGTATGTTTGCTACTGTGTATTCGATACTCGATGTGTTTATCGGTTACTTTGCCTAGTCTGGAGTAGATTGGGAAAGCAGTACTGATCGCGGTTGACCGAAGATATTATCTTACCCTTCAACTTTATTGAATCGGCTTTATGTTTTTGCTATAGCTTTACTGTGCACTATTGTCTGCAAGTCTTGTGCTTGAATAAAAAAAAATTTATCGTTATTATCAGAACCTTATATCTTATTTAAATATTTTGCAAAACATGTACTGTAATGGTTCATGTTGGTCAAATTAATATTATAATTTTGTGGTGCATCAAATTTAAAAAAAAAAAAAAACATTAAGAGAAAATGTTTTGACAGTCGCGTTACAGCAGTCATACAATGTTAGTAATTTCGTTATGGAACGAGAGTTTATTGCTAAAAGTTGTGTCATACGATGCAACTAAAGTGTGGAAACGTTTACAGGAGAACGCCTGTGGGTTATGCAACACAGAATACGTGCGTGTTTGTGGTTTGGCGTACTCATTTACTTAAAAAGACGGTTCGGTGTTCTTGTAGAACAAAATATATCTATGTTAAAATAAATTGAAAATTCCAACCAATTCTGTAGTTTTAATTAAGGTTAAAGAGTTTTATTGATAGTTATATTTTAAAGGCCACAAAAGAGTAAATAAAGTGAACGTGCATCGTGTATGTTATGAATAATATTGTTCCAGAGTTATGCTTTCAAGTCTCAATTCCATGAAGATTTACTCATTTTATTCGTAATAAAAATTTCAACACAAACGACTTAAAAACCTTAAACACAACATGTTAAATGTTTTTACAATGAGCACGAATGTCGCCATTCACTTCTGGTAATACAATTTGCTCGGACGTTAAAATATCTGTGCTGAAAGTACAAATATAAATTTTTGACGTTATGGTTTAGCATTGGAACGATTAAAAATTTTTTTCTATACTTTGAAAAATGTTGTAAAATTAACTCACAAATTTATTTCAAGGTTGGGTGGGGAACAAATTAATACAAATAAGAAAGCAAACATTATGTTAGTTAAGGCGTATTTCTGTGGTGGATTGGTTGTGATTTAATGACTTAGACCACAAAATGAATTACGCACGACAATTCCGGTAGTATGTGCTCGACAGAAGAAATTATTTATAAAAAAATATGAGAAATCATTTTGTGAACTGAAATTTTACATAGTTTTCCCCTTCTTTACACAATGTCAAAATAATTAGATTGCCTGCACTGCAGAAATGCTTTCAACAGGTTCTCCTGTGAATACATATATTTAATTATTAAATTAAAATATTTATTGTAAGTTTATTTAAATTATATCACAGGATTTTATGAAACAGGTGCTTATTGCACATTACATTGGAGCCACTATAGGCTTAAGTTTCAAAACGTAAATAATGAACTTGAGTTTATACGTCAAGCTTGCGTATGCTTAAGTCGTTTGAATAAAATAAAAATATGTATTTATAAATAATCTAAAATTAATAATGAACTGATAGGTTTATAGCAATTAAAGTGTGAAGCTGTTTTTAAGGCAAACATTGTTAAATTGTGGACCATTAGACGAAAGAGTTTGTATTTAAATTGCATTTATAAAGTCATAGTTTAAAAATGTGTTTACATTTTTTTCAGGTATGTTTTCTTGCGCTGAATATTATAAAAAAAACACTAAATATCATGAAAAATTAATAAATTCAAGGTATTTGGTACTCAGTTTTTACTTCAGTATTTTTATAAAGTTAGTTCTCGTTTTGCTGAAACTAATTACTGATGTGAGATTGAAATAAGTAAATAATTAGTTTATCACCAATTACGATTAAACGGTCTTAAAATAATTACTAACTTATGCTCTATTTCTTACTTAGTTTCATATTTAAATAATACGGCATTTTTGCTATGGAAAAATTAAATTGAAATCTTGATGTCAAGGGATCTCTCCCCTTAATCAACATATATTTCAAACGCAGTTATATTTATTTTATACTACTACAACATTTTTAAAGTGTAGTGCACTTAATGCACACATGTTTCCACAGCTGTAGAAATTAATACTTATGGAATCTCAAACATAATTTTTCTGCCTTGTTCTCACCATGTCTGCTGCTTTATACGATTTTTTTTTCAAGTTTCAGAAGAATTTCTCTTTCCAAAGAAGGCATCTGCAGAAATTTCTCTTCAGTGTATTTGATACAACTATAACAGTATATAAAATATTATTTGCAAATGAAAACATGCTAGCAGAAAAACTATGAGCTGAGCTCTGTTTACTGGCGATATTCAGTGGTTTGCTTGCATCGTAGGAATTCGTGCAGTCAACTTCTTAGAATTAATGTAAAGTCTAAAGTTTGCAAAGTTTACTTCAACCAAAGCCTAATTTTGTTATAGTAACGACTGTGAGACGGTCTTTCAGCAAAGTGTAGCTTTAAGTGGGAAGTTAGACATTGCAAAGTACATGTGAAAGTCTTGTTCATGAATATCAGCCTATAAGAACGGGGAAACGCTACCCTTGTACCCTCAGCGCAACATAGGGCAGCCATTAACATTTTGTTTACTAGTTCATGAATGCAACTGTTAGCCTGATAGAACTTAAGTCCCGAGTGTAAATTTAACTGTGTTTGGCCGATCGCTGTTACAGTACACGAGCAAATTTTTAAAACTCCAGCATCTTTGGTAGCGTATTCCAAGTAAATGTGAAATAGACAGCTTTAAGTGAAGATACATATCATAACAGAATCAAATTTTGTTTTCCTATTTAATAGTTAATCATCAAAGTAACAACTGATATTTTTATAAAGTGTTGACGCAGTATTAATTCTCGAATTATTTGGGAAATATTATGTTAGAAAGTTTGTGAATGAAAAAGCACAACATTTTATAGTCTTAAACATTTAGTGGGAAAGATATTTCACGAGAATATTTTTCTCGATTTTGTATGAATGACTAGAAGAAAGCGTGGAAACTGAAACGGGATAAAAGCTCTTTTGACAGGGTGCTTTCCTTCGGGCTTTCGGAAATAGAACCACAGGCGAAAAAGTGACGGAATCTCGTTGCGACAATAACTTTTGTAGCTGGCCGTGAAATGTCTCTGGTATTGAATGAACTGCGAAAACAGATAAGAAAAGGATTCGAATAACTAGACGGAATTCTTCAGTTACTCGTATAGAGCAACGTTGGTGAAATACAGAGTCTGATATTACACGGAAAGACATTTTGAAGACTTAATAATTATATTTGCGTAAATTAATATCAGCTGTAATTTTATTACTCTACGCAAACTGCTCCAAACCAACGGAAAAATTCGCAATTGAGGTAACGTTGTTTCTAGATACTGTACCAAAAATAATAGTTATTTGTTGTTGATTTAAAGTTGTTGCACTTAATTGGAAAGCAAAGTTGTAAAAATTATAATCATTGCAGGAGAAAACAATTACTTTATTGAAATAATTTATTCGCACGATGGCGGAGCTTCAAAGTTTTGCTTGACCTTTGTGCCTTGGATTGCGTCTGATGGTATGTTCTGCAGTAATTAAGGCCATGCTCTTTTCTTTCAACTGTTTTTGCGATAGTAATTGTTTTAAGCTCAAACGAGAGCAGATATAAAACATCTGTTGGCAGTTTCGTTTAAAATGGTTTTTGACGTGACAGCTATTTTTCTTTCAAAACAAGAAATCGTACAATTTAAACTACAAAGCCAATTAAACAGAATTTCGCTAATTACGTAATTAGCTAAAACTACAGTATATATTGCCTTAAAAAAACACCTAACATTGAGAAGCCGACATTAAACAAAACTGCCAAATAGATTTTGTTATATGCTCTCGTTTAGGAGTAAAAAATTCATATCGCTAAAAGACTAGAAACATGAGAGCATAGCCTTAACTTACCACATCACAAGTTAAGAGGGCGTGGTACATAATTCAACTCTAAAAGCATTTATCTATAACTGTAGGTTTTTTGAAGCCAATTTGTGAAAAGTCCTAGAGAATAGTTTTAGCCAACGTTTTAAACAAAATTGTTTCCAGTGTTACGAACTTCTGAGGCACAATCTCTGACGCCGGAACCTCGTGCATTTAATTGCGGCACATGAGATCACGCTCAGCGAATTAGAAATTATGAATAAATATTTACTCATTCAGTTGGAAAATCACATTATCTAGGATTGTTAGGGCCCGGTAGTTTTCGCGAAAAGATTTTTGCAGCACTCTGTTTCAGTGCCTTACGTGTGCACCTGCATATCTGCTTTGTGGTCAGTGATTGGATGCCGTAACACCCAGCGTCTTGAGGTTAAACCCGCAAATCGCAGACGTGATGTGTGGCACTTATCCGTGTACTGATTGGCACAGTCAAATGAATAACAACTCTGCACAAAAACACTCTGTCAATAGCCATGAAGCTGAGCTGCAGGTGTGCACGTAAGACACTGAAACAAAGTGGGGCAAAAATCTTTTCGCGAAAACTACCGGGCCCTAAGGATTGTCATCCGACGTGTATCACCCAGTCATATATGTTGCGAAAAACCACAGTGTTTTCAAGGGTATGTTGGCACTAACAATTTTCGCTACATACCATCATCCCTAACTATTGGCGTCAGGTGATGATGACGATATTCGTATTATCGCTGCCTAGGGGGTCGGGGTTAAAATAAATTCGTTCAAAATTCAGATTCGTCATGCTCATATTGTTTGCAAAACGGTTGTGTGTGAAAAATGTTTTACAAAAATATAAAATTCACTTATTTAGTTAAAAAAAAAATAAAGGCAGTAATATTAGAATTGCTGAAATTTGTAATTTAGATGTTTAAAATAGTATGATAAATCAAATTAATAATCGTTATAAAGTGTTTTCCGTATTCTGTTCTGTTCTCTGCAGTATTACGACGACGCCGGTTAAACACTGAAATACATGGTGGGGCAGAAAAAAACCAATGTTTTTCGAAAAAACAATGATTAGTAATGTTGTCATCACAAAATATTGTAACTACACCAAAATGAAGGCAATGAAATTATATGTATGGCATTAATAATGAAAACTAGGAAAAATGTTCTAAACATGTTTCGTACAATAAAACTCCAGCGAGCTATGAAATTATTGCAGTATAAAAACCTCGGTACGCCAAAGCAATACTTTTCCTGTCAAACTGTGCACTTCACGTGCAGAAATTAGATGACGGCATTCCTCCTGCACACAAATCCTGAGTCAGTCCTCTATTGTAACCACAGTAATTTCTTCCCTGACAGCAGCGATTTACTGGCGAATGCACTCCTTGAGCGCTTTTGTGGTGTTTGCCCTAATACGATAGACTTTAGATTTACGATAATCCTAAGAAACGTCACACGCGAATGAATTCGGGATAGCGATAGGGCTAAGAACATCGCGCAGAAACGAGAGATCACATGAACCGAACATGACAATGTCCTGTTTTTTTTTTGTTTTAATTTTGGACATTTTACGTGCCCTCGAACATCACAAGGCCTTAGTAGAGGAACACGGGGGTAGGGAGGAAGGCCACTTGTAGCTTGTTGACGCCGCGTCTACGGAGTTCTGAAAGCAGACAATTATTGAACGCCCTGACGTCACCGTAAATGCTGTGTTCGCTACTTCCAAAAATAAGGGAAATCATCCCACTATTTGCCACAGCACACCAAACTGTCACTTTCGGGCTGTAGAGGTAGTTCTTGGTGTAACTCTAGCGGGCTATGGCGTTGACCAATACCCAACTTGTACAGTTTGTTAAAAAAAACTGAATTTTACTATCCTTTCCTGGTGTAGTTACAATAAATTGTTATTTAACAACTTTGAAAGTAACTGTAATTTGATTACCGTTTAATATTTGTACCCCATTCTGTACATACTGCAAAAAAAGTGTTGCACCATCAGAGTTTTGCTCAGGATCAAAGAGGAAGTCTGGTATGAAAATACGTACATTTACGACAAATGCTGTAGGCCTCACTTATTTTATTTGGAATTTGGAAGGGGGGATGATTTTATATTCTAAATCCATCAAAATACAAAACGAAATCTGTGACGTCAAACTTTTATTTCATAGTACAATTTTTTTATTGCATATTTCTAGTTATTTTGTTGACAGTACCTTGAAAAGTACTCTCTACACCTAGAATAGTTTATACCTCGAATCGTGTTGCTACTTCCAGATTTTGTCTGTGAAGTCTGAACGGTTTTAAACGAGTTGTTGGGTGCTGTCCACACTCCAGCTCTTGCAACTCTCTCCACCCGGTCCGTCAGAAAATTCATCAATTGTCGTTCGATGATAACGCGCTTCATATCAACCTGCTTACAGGAGTTTACGCGACTAAAAACTTAAGCACAAGACTTACGCAGTAGAACTTAGAATTTTTTTTTCCCTGTCGCGTTGGTTTGGACCGAAACGTACGGAATTTAACAGTATCGGTTTAAGTTCGGCAATGGAAATCATATGTTTAACCAAAGATCGGCATTCCTGTGAGGCCGTTTGTAATTTACTCAGTTACCGCCGTCTTGATGTCCACGGTTTCTGCTATGGTGTTTTTTTAGTTCTAAACAGGCCCACATATCGCAAAACAGTTCCACTGTTTTGTTAAAGAAAATTGTTTTTACAATGTTACTGTTTTTTCCCAGACAAATAATTATAGGATTTTGCTAATCAGTTTATTAATTAGAATTTCCTTCCATACATAATTAGTTAAAACCATGGCGTATTTTGCCTTGAAAAATTATGTAGTTTAAACAGTTCTCAACAAAACTGGCGAACAGATTTTCGACGTCTGCTTTCGTTTAGAAATTAAAAAAAAAATTACATCGTAAAAGCAGTAGAATGAAGGATCATGGCCACGGTATTAGAAGAAAAGGTCTGGACACTCGCCTGAAAACCTGACCCCTTTGTGGTCTGACCACTCGGCCACTTAGCTCCCCTAACTTTAAGGCAAATAAACGACGGAAGCGTAATTTTCTAATAATTATCTACACCTCTCGTAATTATTTCCCCACTACTGCTCTTCAAGCTTTATCCACAGCCTTTGAAACAACCAATACAAAAAAAAAATAAAGGTATGTTACTATTGGCTGTAGAACCTAGCTACTGTGAGGGCTCAATTTTTTTGTCGCTACTGCTTATTCCTTTTACCTACTTCTTACTGTTTAAGTTTTTAACAGAGTAAACCCCCGTGTAGCTTATTTATCCCTAATAGGTTCTTTTTATAACACCGACCGCTATGCCTTCATCGAAAAGTAACTACGGAGTGTGATGATTATCAATTCTAATCAGTAGAGAGAATAATTTATCGAGGGAAAACTTGACTGTTTGCTGGGTTTTAAAGCACGTTCAGTTTACCAGATGATGACTGGCTTTCGCTTTTATGTGGAGCTGTTGCCTTATTTAGCTGATCCAATAAGAATCCCGCTGTTGTAATATGTGATGCCTATTACTGGTTAGCAGACATCTACGTTGTGTCAGACGTACATCACCTAATCATACGTGTTGTAATTAACTACAGCGTTTTCAAGGGTATGTTGGCACAAAACATTTGCGCAATATATCATCTTCTCTACTAATCAATGGTCAGTGACGTAATTGCATTTAGTCATGCACGCACAATAGCGGTACCATAATGACATATATAGTTACTGACATGAAAAATTCATGTTTCTTTTAGACACAAGCTAGAATTCCACAAACTGTGAGTTCGTGCGGCATTCGCAATTGGTCCTTGACTTATTTGACACCTCGTGTAAGTCGCTCAGCCAACATTAACAATGCAATTAAATGCAGGCTTATTTCACAGTGTCAGCGAGCAGCTAATGATCAGCTGATGTCTGCTTCAGTACACAAATATTCTTGGAGGCTAGCTTACAGGTCAGTGAACACGCGAATTTTTCCGGTCTCTACATAGCCTATAGTCCGTTAACGTATCGTAAGCCGATAAGTTCGTTATCAGGCACCTGGCAAGTATCACTCCTTAGATTTATGTATTATTTTCTGGAGTTTGTCGGTTTTTTGTTTTGTGAACAGCCAGTATAACATATTGAAAATTACGTTTGATTTTAGGTGCTGAGTTCTCTTCAAAGCGTTTAACAAATGTTTAATGGTAGACAAATGATGATGCAGTGTTGCAACTGAACCGGTCGAAACTATACATTACCGATGAGTCGTATCACAAACTTGAAGTTCGGGCGTTAATTTTAGTCGGGTTGAAGTTGACTAAACAAACTGGAACGTCAAGGGGAAATCAATGTAAAAATGAATTAAGTCTCAACGGAAATTTTTTTCGAGCAATAGGTATTCTACTTAGATTTTCTAGAATAGTACTAACACATGGGAAAATTAAATTTTTTAATTTTGTAGTAGTTATTAAAGTTTTTAGTAGTTCATTTTAAAGTGTAATTTTAAAAATAATACTTCATAAAAATTATTTTGTTTAGAAAGGATCTTTGTTTCGTAATTCTTTATCAGAAACTCTATGCAGAATAATTTTTTCTGTTAGAAAGTTATCTTCAAAATAGTTCTATTGACAATTAATCCGCTACATATTTAAACTCCATAGCTGCTAATTGGTATAGTTGGTTCGCGAGAAAGTGAGCACTTCTGAAGACCATGATGTGTGAAACAATAATTAAAAAATATTGCCGATGTTTATTGCGATTTCAGATGCTGACTTCTGAGTTCGTTACAATTTAATACATTTCGATGGTTACTTAGGTTACTTTGTTTATATTAAATAGATGCAGGAAACTAATGAAAAAAGCAAGTAGGGTTTCAAAAGTGTCCACTTTATCCCGAAGCAACTATATACAGAGCACTCAACAGTGGGTTTACACCACACGGGCGCTCCAGTTGTTAAGGGACCTCACTTTATCGGTGTGGTCTCGGCGGCCGGTGGGGGGCGTGATCTGATGAATGCGAGCGGGCGCTTCCGGGCGGCGGTAAATCTGCCAAAGCGTAAAATAACGGTGCCATGATATATGCAGGGGCTGCACCCACGAGCGCGGGCGGGACTATACAACACAATGCACTCCCCGTGCGTTGTCCGCGCCGCACGTTTCCACACCCGCAAAGCTGCAGTTTAAAACAGAGATCAGTTGCATACTGCTGTGCTGTGAAGAAGCCGAATACTTGGAGCTCACTAAATCTCCTCTATCAACGCGATTATCTCCTCCCCTTCGACAGCCAAGCTACTTCATATGTAAACCGGAGTGAGGTGGTGCAGTATTAGGCGTATCACACTGGACTCGCGTTCGGGAGGATACGGGTTCAATTCACGGTCTTGCCATCCTTATCTCGATTTTTCATTTTTATACATACTCACTGCGGCGAATGCTGGTATGGTTTGTAACTACAGTCGAACTTCTTCAATATAAATATGAAGGGAGATTAATTTTCGCACTTTATAATAACAAGGTTTGTATTAAAAAAAGGTTTGCAAAACTCAAAAAAGTCTATGATTTATTAATTTATTTTGTTATGCTGTTCATATCTAAAAAACAAATATTCTTAGCACCACTATGACTTAATTTAACCACTAAACGTATTATTTAATAGTTTTATGTAATAAGAAAATATTTATTGAGCACTTAATATTTAATTCTTTGTCTTATTCCAAGGGGAAAGGAAGCCAATTTGTATTTATGAGAAGTTTGTATCAACAGGGACTGCATTAACGAGGTTTTACTAATGGCAATGGACAATTCTTGTGTGTTCGAGACAATGGTACCACCTCAAATTACATTGCTACCATCCAGACGTTAAGTTCTATTTATAGGTGTTTCACGGTAATGCGAGCATTTTCAAATTATAAGTCCACCTTATTTTCGATTTTCAGCTAGTTTGTACTTATATCTTTATTTCGATTATTCCTAAAAATAATAAAAATTGCCTTGTGCATATATTCACACAGCCGTGTAGAATGTTTACATCTACATTACACTGCTCAGGAAACTGTTATCTAATATTTCACTTCGTAGGCTAAATACGCGAGTTATAACGGCTGTAGTAAATAGTAAGTAATAAATACTTGCAAGATAGTTTCTGTATAATACAAATTTGTATACATCGGTCCTTTAATGTATGCTCAGCCCTCTATCAGTGTTCTTTCCGGAGAGAACCCACGATAATAGGCCCCGTAGGGTTAACGTAAATTGGACCGAAGACTCGGGTGGGTTATTCCTTATGAAAAAATAGAAAAAAAAATTGTTATTATTTTACCATAGAGTGGTTATTTTTTAAGGGCTCATGGCCAATGAAAAAATTGATTTCAAGATGCTTTTCAGATAAAAATGTAAGAAAGTATTTTAGAGCAAGCGTCGAAGTGATCGTTTTTTGGACTACCTTACACTTTAAAAAATGCTGTCGGTAGAAGCATCCCTCTTTATTAGTAAAATATACGTTGTTTCCATTTATCTGCATACAATTTTTGAACTAGATATGTAAGCTATTTGTAAAACTACACATTATGCGGCATGTTTAAATAAACAAAACTGTCTTGTCGGAGTATTCTCTAATTAGCCATTTTAGAGAAAGCCCTAGCGTAATTTAAACATAAAAGGTTAGAGTTAGGCAATGTGAAACATTCGTATCTGTGAGACCTGTGGCCTGACATACGGGTTTATCAATTTGGTGTTACAGCAAGGTTTAAAAAACACTATTAAGGAAGAAGCTACACTAAAAATTTAAAACACATGCTGGAATAATCTATAATCTGTGTGCGACGACTTACTTCGCCTCATCATCCTTAAAACCGATTACTAAACGAACTTACAAATTTGTATATTAATCAATAGTTTGAGTTCTCTTTCTAAATCATCAGTTTGTTGATGAAATGTAATGATTGAACAGGTTGGGTTCAGTTCTTGTTCAAATAATTTTGGTTAGTATGTCTTTAATGAGAAAAGTTCACAATATTAGGTCCTCAACGGTCGTAACATAGAAAATGTATGCACATTGAGCTATGTTATAAGTATTTTAGTATGGTTTAATGGGAACGCTCTCGAGCATTTCATATTTAGTAAGGCTCGTTGCATATATGTTAGAAAATTCTAATAAGCTTTTATACGCATTATTTTAGCGTATTAAATCGGACCACTTGATGATTTAACTAACTTAAAGTACAAATTGCATCACATCCTTAGTGTTAGCGCAATGACACCTGGATAACTTTGAGTAAATAGTTGTTATGGTCGTTATGGTAAGTAAGGAAACGTCTACCTTGTGATTGCACCTTTTTTCTAAATTACTTTGAGGTCCACTTCTCAGTTGTTTGAAACACACAAATTAGTCTTTCGTTGAAGTTAACTTTTGTGTGCGAAGTTACACACACGCACACACACCAACACACATCAGGGCCTGATCAGGCGACGATTGGTATTTTATGCGGAAAGCTGAACGGAAAACTAGCGAAGTGGCTCATTCCACATGACCCAGATTTCGTTTTTCTTGCCCGATCCTCCTGATTTCGGGTTTAAATAGCTTACCTAAATCACTTTTTCTGGGATAGCTTCTCACTACAGGCCGTGGCAAATTCCTTTATTTCTCAACCACTTGTCCCATTTCTAAAGACGAGACGGTAAGTATTACTTCCTACCTACTTGAACGCTAAACAACGTTTATTTTCTTTCAGGTGGTTGGTTGCTTTTGGAGGCTGTTGTCTGGTTCCAAACAAGTAGGAACCAGACAAATTCACGTTATTATTTGATGGCAGAATATACTTTACTGGCCTGTACATACTTGAGCACATTATGTGATCACTAGAGACATGAAAATTTCGCGCATTCAATGACCTGCATGCTAGAATCCATTGTCCTAAGCATACTTCAGAGTACATGGTAGATAAATAAACGCTGATAACATCAATTGATTCTTACGCTTTTTTCGAAGTCAATATGGATAAAACACTCAATGACAATCCTAGATAATAGTATTTTCCAACTTTATGAGTAAATAATTACCCAGAATTATTAATTCGTTACGCGTTATCTCTTGCGCCGCAGTTAAATGCACGAGGTTCCAGCGTCAGAGATTGTGCCTCAGAAGTTCGTAACACTGGAAACAATTTTGTTTAAAACGTTGGCTAAAACTATTGTTTAGGATTGCTGATTTTTAATTTTCGCAAATTGGCTTCAATAAACCTACAGTTATAGATTCATGCTATTAGCGTTGAATTATGTACCACGACCTCTTTACTGAGCAGTTTAACTTCATTGTTAGATTCTGCGTTGTATCCGTAGTAAACACTTGTCTATTTGTTCACTGCCTGCTGTTTCACTGAGTAGCAGCTAACGGACAAATGGTCGGAACCTGAGTGTGAATAGAGCAGTTGATCCTAACATGTAGGTCATTGAATTCGCGAAATTTTCCTGTCGCTAGTGATTACATTGGCCACGAACCTCTACGTGATATTATAGCGACCTGAAAAATTCGCGTTTTCTTTTACTCACATGCTAGAATTCCAATAACTATAAGTTCGCGTCACTTTCGCTATTGTCCCTTGACTTATTTCACATCCCCTGGAAGTCTCTGAGCCAATAATAAAATTATACCTTAACATGCCCCATACCACTGTATCAGCGAGCAGCTATTGATCAGCTGTTGTCTGTTTTGAGTACACATATATTCTTGGAGGCTACCCTACTTGTCAGTGAACCCGAGAATTTTTCCGGTGTCTAGTAATATCAGTAGAGGTACGTCAATTTCGCGGATTCATCTGGCAGTAGCCTAGACTTGTCGGTCCTATACACCCGTTGGCCACAACCGATTATCTATTGGCTTATAACCGTACAATCAGGTAGCAAGCGATAGCACTTCGCGTTATTTCCTTATTTAATACTGGTTTGCAGTAGTCGAACGCGTTTCGTAACAGCCGCCAGCAAGTCACAGACATGACAATGAAGTATACATAATTGGCGTTCAACCTGACCTGGAATGTATCTGCGAAATTTACGTACCTCTAAATATCAGTAGAGACATGCAAAAATCGCGTTATCTTCTGGTAGCAGACTAAACTTCCCTTTCCTATACATAATAGAGCATAATCAACTATTTAATTAGCCACGTACTTTAATGGGTTGTCATTTATGTGTGTTACGTCTTTACAGTGATTTGCCTCTCTACAGTGTAACCATTCACCGCGGCAAGTCACGACAATATCGGCCAGCCGGAGACGTCGAACAAGCCTATAGTCACTTGGAGTCTAGTCAGCTGTCAGAAAATAACGCGAATTTTGCATGTCTCTAAATATCAGTAACATATAACCTGCTGTGAAACTTTTAACTTTCGGATAGAATCATTATCCGCAGCAGACAACGACATAGTCGACCAACGAGAGAAGTTGAACGAGAGTACAAGTGTTTGGAGTCTAGTCTGAAGGCCATTGCTACGTTCGAACCGCTCTTGTTAGGCGGAAATACACGCGGAACCACACTTCTCGTACCTTCTAGGGAGGGGGGAGGGGGAGGAGGCGTCTCCACCGTGAAATTCGCCCGATGAAACCTGTTCTCCACGTGATAAACTGGTCGGGCTCTTAGCGTCGCAACCATAACCAGTTTTGGTAAAAAATCGAGAGCGCTGATTAGTGTTTCTGTATAACGCCACTAGATAATTGTGCCCGACGCATTATTTTTATCTCGGAAAGGATTGTAATTAGCTGTCGGGCGCCTACCGGTTTTCGTTTCTGCGCACGTAAGTAATATGCATAATGTCCGCGAAGTGCTCGTACGCTTGGGGAAAGTATTCTAATTGGTTGCTATGTCTGATAAATATATCGTTATGAACGCCACCCAAGTCCCTCGCAACAACGATGCATTGTAAACTTATTAAAAAAGGAGCGGCCAGGAGGGACTTTTAAAGATCTAGACCTTCTAGTGGATTCGATTTTCATCGTTTAAATGAAGGGCGTAATATTAACCTCTGGCAAGTGTTTACGCTATTGAATACTTACACACATTACATACGCGTGGAATTTGTTCGTAATTACGTTACTTGGAAATCCAATAATGTAAATGCCTTCGCCACTCTAAATAACTTTTACCATAATTCTCGTATTAAAATAATTTTTGCAATAACTACATAACATCGACATCTGAATTTGAAAAAAACACACGCCTTTGCATAACCGGTTCGCGAAAACTGTAGTTGATGAAGAAATGTGTATTTTTAATATAAAATTTTTATATTTGTAATTTTAAAAGTATGACGCCAAAAAAATTCATTTTCATATTATGTATTCACTCTCTCTCTCTCTCTCTCTCTCTCTCTATATATATATATATATATATATATATATATATATACACACACACATACACACATATATACTGAGCCAAAAGAGGTATGTTAACTTTACTTGGTGATAGCTTATGGAAAATAAAGTAGAAACGTGTTTTGAATGTTTCCGTAAAGATAATTATTTGGGGTAACGCTACCCGTAAAATGTACTGTAAAGTGATACTTTTTAAAATATATACCAAATAAAATTTTAACACTAACTGACAAAGCACGGCTTAAACCAGTGGATCTATAAGCATGAAATTTTGCAGAGTAGTTCTTTACATACCGAAGGTGCGCACTAAGAAAGTACCTATTTTTGAAAATGCCTCCCCTAAGCGGGTTACAAAGGGGATGAAAGTTTGTATGAATGTTCGTCATTTTTGAAGTTAGATAAGGTAGTTGGTGTTCAGGCTTCTGTTAATAAATAAAAGTCAGATGTATAAGCTATTTTGTATATTCATCCCACAAGGGAGTAAAAAAGGGCAGAAAGCTTGTATGGGAACTACGTCATTTTTGAAGTTAGAAACTTATAATTTAGTATTTAGGCTTCTGAAGAACTTTGAAAGTAAGTGTCTTATAAAAAATACGTTTTGACTGATTTAAGGGTTGATCTATACGGATGAACCTAAAAACAAAAGTACGAAACATGCAGAGAACCTGATGGAGAAGAAAGATATTCGAGATATTTATGTTGAAACTCATTAATTTAATAAAATATCAACCCTCTATTTGTAAAGGGCACTACCCACAAACTTTAATTTTTGAATGGTTTCTGGAATATCGCCGATGTGAAATACCATCGCGCACACGGCAATTATAAAATAAAATACTTAGATTAAGCAACGCCATTCTGAATAGCGTCAAAACAGTAACATATACAATAGAGTATCTTATGCAGTCAGTGCAGTTAACTATGAGAGCTCTGAATAATACTTTTAAAAGTGTTTTGGAGATACTTTTTAAATTGCATCTGTACTACCGTGTACATGGTGAGTCGTTTATATGTGTTAACCCGGCGGGGGTACAACTCTAAGGACAATTAGTTAGGAAACCATGTATGCAAAATTGGGCCTAATGTGATTCGTGAGGGCGTAGACGACTTCGAATGAGGAAATTGAAAATGTGTAAATGCTCCATAAAATGACAAGCAAATGGCATTAAGAAACTAACACGTCGTGCACGACAGTGTTTCAGGTTGCCTACCTCCCAGGCATCATACATCCACTTCCTACAGAACATGTGATTTCTGCGGAAACGGTCGGGATTAGGACTTATCTTCCAAATCGGCCTTTTATTAAATTAAGTTTTTGCATGCTGATTACTTTCATGTCACATAAACTCGATTTAGCGAAGGATAATAAAGTAATTTTTTATGCATGTAAAATTTATATTTCACTAATGTCAGGAGTTTACGTGAGAAGTATGTACTTTTCAGTTTCATTGGTTGCAAGTCCGTACGCTTTCGCGTGCGTTTTCATGCACTGTAGAATATTTTTTTTATCCACTCCATGTGTTAGTTTCGTTTTCGTGTTATGCATTCGCTTTCGTACGCTTCCGTGTCGTTGTAGGATAGGCCTAATAGAGTGGATATGTCATCGTTCACGAAAAAAAACACGGCGTTAATTATAAACTGAGTTCAATTGGTTATTTAAAAAAAAGAAACGTGTACATCGCTCACAAATCAGTATAGCAACTAGTCAAAGTACCAAATTGTGTTCCTATAGTTCAACATATTCCTCTCGCTACCCTTAAAAAGTAGTATGCAGAGTATGTTTTTTAAATGTTGCTTTAGTTATTGAACAATATTATTTTCAGGTTTATCAAACGAAGGCACATGGATTTGTAGCTTACTTCAGTGACCAATCCAATCACGTAAGAGATTAATAGTAGCCTATGATATAGGTCAGATGTACAGCCGTCGAAGTCCTTTTGGTGTATAAGGTTACAATTTACAATAAAGTACTTTAGAAATTATTATACTTTGTAATATATAGCCAAATGTGTTAGGTTAACTAAAATTTACTTATTACCAACATTTCTCCGCAAGGCAACGTTAAATGTTTCCAAACACTATTGTTATTTTAACATCATATGCATAGTTGTGACACAAGAGTAAAAAATTAGGAATCGGAGTTACAGAATTTATTTATAGCCTAGAGAAAAAATACTTAATGATAATTTACAGAATTTTCAATTTTCAGCAGAGTGGTCACAATATTCCAATAAACTCGTGGGTGTAAACTATAAAACAGCCGGTCGTAATGTTTTAACCGGAAGTATTGTTTAATGCAAGGCGCAGTATAAATGACAAGTAATATTTGTAGCTACTTAGTTTTCATTGTCATGTACAGATTTCACTGTAGAGTGATTTTTAGAAGTTTTTTGTTAGAGGATAATTAAGCAGTTTCAAAGTCTTGCTTAATATATTTTTGTCCTAGCTATTGCACTTTTTATACATCGCCGTTCGCCTAATGGTCGGTTATGCGAAACTGTTTAATTTTGTTCTTTTTGGGCGATTGTTTTATTACATTCATGACACTACTTAAGTCATTGCTGGAATTGTTTCCACTAATCTGATAAATATACGTTTATTCATAAATGTATGCATATTGATACGATATAATGTGACGGTTGTTTCTGATCGTTTTTAGTTATCGACTTTTAAGTTGGACAGTTGAATGAGCACTATTTTTGAAATTAAGAGGGCGTGGTACATAATTCAACGCTGAAAGCATTAATCTATAACTAGGTACAGGAAAATTTCGCGGTACATAACTAAACAATAGCAATCCTAGACAGTTTTAGCCAACATTTTAAACAAAATTGTTTCCAGTGTTACAAACTTCTGAGGCACAATCTCTGACGCCGGAACCTCGTGCATTTAACTGCGGCGCAAGAGATCACGCGTAACAAATTAGTAATTCTGGATCAGTATTTACTCATAAAGTTGTCAAATACCATTATCTAGGATTGCCATTGAGTATTTTATTCATATTGACTTCGAAAAAAGCGTAGAAATCAATTGATGCTTTCAGCGTTTTTTTTATCTACCACGCACGCTTAAGCACATACAAACCGTTTATTCCTGGAATGTTTGATTTTAAAAATGAGTGTAGCAAACATGAGGAATTTCACTTATTTGTGCCCGCTCTGGGACTATAGCAACTGCGGATTTAATGTCAGATGTCGCATTTTAATTAACACCTTTTTTCTTTGATGGAATAATCATATTAATTAGGAAAGTTTACCATTTGAAAATTGTTACAGCTACAATTAAAATCTCGTCTCGTCTCCAAACTTTGGAGATAAACATTTGTTTTTAGAGACTAGAGACGTTGTTAAGCTCAGATATGTATTTTACATTTCTGTTCCAAACGAAAAAAGTAGTTAAAAGTTAAAAAAATCGTAGGTTGGAACTCTTTGCTCCTTTTCCTCTGATCCTTTCTGTTTTTTTATCGTTCTCTTGATGTCTTGTGTCGTTAAGTTTTGGGTAACATTTTTTAAGCGAAATAATTCTAAGGTTATTAATTATTATTGTATTGTCTATATTGATGAATAGACACGAAACTTTAGAGAAACCTGTGTTGAAATTTTGTCACACAAATTACATTTATTAAAGTATGTAAATGAAGAGCATTAATAATAGATAAACTGTACAGTATTGTGGGGAAAATATAACTGTATTCTAAGGCGCCCGTTATGCACGATTAATTTTATTGTAATTTTATTTTACACTCCTGTTTATTCATTCTAAAATTCTCAAAAACGGTTAATTAAAATGATCGTTACGTAAATGTATATAAATACTTCAGTATACTGAACAAATATACGATACATAAATATTTGTAACATACAAATACACACACACACACACATATATATATATATATATATATATATATATATATATATATATATATATATTTATATATGGTTTAGGAGAAAAACATTTATAAGGACCTTAACATTACTTGATCGAAGTAATAATTGTGACATATTCAAAAAGCAATTTAATATTATTTCGGAACTTTACCAACTAGGATGTTAACGAGTGACAACTCAGACGCTTGTGTCTTGTCTCTGAAATGCCTAGCAAAATCAGTCCAACAAAATAATCTTTCACGCAGTTTGTGCATGTAAGCAAAACAAAACAGCCAAAGCAGCCAGTACTCTTTAGGCTGAAACGGAAAAATAATCGTAAAACATCAGCGATATGAACAATTTAACCTGTCAAGCAAAACCAAGCAGTACTCTTGAACTCTCTTTGAAGGAGCTTAAGTAATTTTAAAAACAGTTACCATAATCACCTGGTCTGCTAGAAAATTATTGTTAAGGACCACCAAATGAAATACGTAAAACGAACGCATTGAAACAAATACCAAACTAAAACATAATAGTTACAAGATTATGCTCGTTTACGTATAACTTCAACAGCAAAGTTTGACAGCTCTGAAGGACTTGCTTTTTATGTTTGGTATATGTTTCATGCGTACGTCAGGTGTCAGTTTTAGATTTGAAATGGATCTCAGATGTACATTCCACATTATGTATAGTAAATTTGTCTTACATAGTGACTGATATTACGTATTGTTAACGGTAAAGATACTCAGAACTGTCTTCATTTAGTGAAGTTATACTAAACGGAGTAGTATACCGGATATATTGTTTTAAATTAACTACTGCACAGGTCTGTGGCAGAGACAGGCATTTAATAATGGAGATAAAAATTGTTTTGCAATTATAATAGCGCAGAAGTAGGTTTTGTGCTAAAGAATTTTTTTTACTAAGCCATGCTGAACATTAAATTTTATTTTCTTCCATGAAGTTAATGTTGTCATCAAAAAATTATTGTAAACTCTTATTTGCTGTCAAACACTATATCTTTATTTCAAACTAAAAAACATCAAAGCAATAATTTCTTTGCTGAAAAAAAAAAAAGAATATTCTCTTTAACACATTCAATCTATGATGCATCCTACATAACCCGTAACGGTTAGGCCTACTTAATTACCGTAAATTCTTATCACATCTGTGAATTCCATGTTTTTCTGACATCCGAAAGTTAATCTTCTTCTATTGTAGTAGGCCATGAATAAAACATCTACATTACTTATCTTCGCCGGTCCGAGGTCCTCTTTTCCCCTGAAGGTCCTCTGTAGTACATATACCGTCTCCGCACACTCCTGCATCTTCCAGATTATAATTAAGAAAGTCCAGCAAGGACCCATCGGGAGCTGGCTGCTATTGGCGCAATGCCTAAGGGCGCTCACTTCCCACCCAGGAAATCCGGGTTCGATTCCTGGCGGGGTTGACCAGGATTTTCGAATGTGGGAATCATACCAGACGATACTGTTGGTTTTCTCAGATGTCTATCGTTTCATCCGCACCTTCATTCCGGCGCTGCGCCAGACACACCTCACGTCGTCCTTCACCAGCGCTGAAAACCTAGCTGATAAGGGCTGACCAGAATATCTTTACTTACTCAAGACGCTCGTAAAATGTCCGGAACAGCAAAAAGTCTATAATAACGCTAGTTGTACTGGCACATACCACCTCAAAATTTCCATTGCCGACACCCAAACTTAGAGATCTTGAGAACATATGTAGCGGCCATCCTCGCGCTGAAATATATCAGCGACCGAGAGCTGTGGAAGATGTCAGTGAGGAGCACATAATTAACTTGCTGCTGCCGTTAGTTCAGCGCTACTGGTGGCGTTTCCCACTTGTTTAACATTCACTGCCCTGAGTGCATAATCGGTGCGCACTGAAAAATATATAACGTGTGTTACGCGATTATCCGCGACCAGGATGCGTGTTTTGTGATCCTAAAGACTGGAAGACGCCGTACGCCAGCGCAAAACATTTGTGACAGTAAATTATTTTCTGCATTAAATTCGTCCACCCAACATGATAATAAAAAGTTTGAATCCAAGTTCACAAAATCTGGGAGGCAACTTTTCTCCAGTTTGTATTATCCGGGCCGAAAATAAATATACGCAACTCGGCTTAGTTAACCTTACTGTCTAAAGTATTGCTTCAGCAACTGACATTTTACTTGGTGTTTTGTATTATTAAATTACTGAACTGTGAAATGATCGCATAATTTCTCCCACTGGGATAATGTACTACTTGTTTACGTAATCACTTGATGACGTCATATTGCACTGGACTGCCGCACCGACTCCACCGCACTCTGAGAAAGTTCCGGTAAATGTAAGACAATACTCGGCGAGTGCGAAACAAGTTCGGTCCAGTACAGTAAATATAAGAGGCTATCAAAGTTTCAGTAAACTGAATTCGGCTCACGTAGGCCACAGAGGGCGTCCCCAACCAAAGCTGCTGAGAACTCAACCAGGGCTACTAAATATTATCAGAACGCTGCGCTGTACCGTCCGACTGATAAACGGAAAGAAAAGTAATCCAGCAAACTTTTGAAAATTTACTGGAAGACATACTACCAACTACGTTAGTTTTAATACACTGCTGGTCTTTAGAGCGAGATTTATTACATACAATACAGGATTCAGCCCTGCTTTGTACTTCAAAGGACAAAAATGATTCTTTGATTATTTGAGCCAGACCACTTACTGGTATATTTGTGCGGTAAATGAAGCCTACGTTACAGAAGTTCACAGTAAAGTACAACTTTCGTAGTTCACCTACTTTCGTACAATTCGAAGTTTTAAATGTTAACTACGCAAAAGTAAATTTACTGAATTTTAACGGATATTTTTTTCTGAACGAGCAGTACAACTTTGCCTTAAAATATCAAATATTTATGCAAAAGCTGCAGTTAACGTACTGAGGCCTCGTTAGTCACAGCCATAACTAGTGCAAAATCAGAAGACGTTTACTAATACTTCGTGGAAATTTTTATTGAATATGCCCAATAAGGCGTGATATTAGGTGAGTCATAGCTACCAATACGGTGCAGACACATTTATTGAGGAGGGGTTGTAATTATGGAGATGTGATCCTGTAAACAAGAAATTCCAAGAATGTTGACAGCAATTAAATTCAATTCGTGAATGAAGCTTAAACTCGTACGTGATAAAGTAAACGAGGCCAATTTCAGAACTTGCTTGTAACATATTTTCTTTGAAAACTGATTTGCATGGATATTTGGTCAGTTAGTAGCAACACTTGTTAAAGGTTAGCGATTTACATCACGCATGCTGGCGTGTAGTTGTTGGCCATGATCTTTATTAATGTTTTATTTCGGTATATTGCATCTGATAAGTGTTTTTTTAAAAATAGAAATTTTCTCTATTATTATTAGGCGTTACGGTTTGTCAACAGCGAGGTCGTTACAAAAAGTGGCTCACAGTTTTACACAATTACATGAACTGTGAGATGAATCTGCCATGCCCTTTGCTATAGCAAGGAATCATCCCGGAATTCATTTGGAGTGTTTTGGGATACCACGAAAAATCGAAATCAGGATGGCTGTAGTCGGGAATCGAACCTGTGTTCTGCTGAATGCATTTCCAACGTGTTACCATTGCGCCACCTTGCTGTCATGGAAGAGCATGTTAGTTTAGTAATTACTCTCAAGAACAAATGGCAGAAAAAGATATATGTTGATCTAGTATAGTGGGCTAACCGATTATATTAATTTCAGTAAGTCTCATTGTTTCAAACTCCAGTCAAAGATACGTATTTTAATATTTGTTGCTATAGTTCGAAGAAAACTTTGAAGAAATAGTCTTGCAAACTGAGGGCAATGAAAAACACTAATGTGTACTTATAAATGTATATGTATATTTATGTATACACATCTTTATATATGTGTGTATACATGTATACATATGTGTGTGTATACATGTATATATATGTGTGTATACATGTATATATATGTGTGTGTATACATGTATATATATGTGTGTGTATACATGTATATATATGTGTGTGTATACATATATATATATATATATATGTGTGTGTGTGTGTGTTTACGATAGAGTCGTGCTTAGCTTTTTGCATAAAGGTAACGTGTCGGACGTTATCATTGGCTGGCGGTTTTCTCTGGGTTCTCCAGTTGTCTACGACTTTTTCTTTTCATTCGTTGCTTTATATTCATCTTATGTCGCCCTCACTAGCGCTTAAAGCCTCGTACTTAAGCGGCGGAAAAAAATTTCTCCACCTCCCTCATTTAAATTTTGTAAGTTTCCTAGTGGCACTAAATTATCATTAAAAAACGTATGTTGCATGACACAAATGTTTAAAATGCATTACTTTTTACAGGCGGTTATCGATAAGGTGAGCAGTATTGAAATCAACCTTTCAAAAAACCTCTGCCCGTTATTGCATAAATTCCCACAGTAAAAGTTGCCTCACTCTTTTCAATGTTGGCAGCGAATTGCCGAATGTAGTTAAACGAATTTTCATTTTAAAATACACAACCCTGGATCAAAATGAAATGAAATTGACGTGATTGTATTTTATAGAATTAATTAACTTACTTTATCAAACACTGTAGTGTCCTACCGACCGCACAATTGAACTTACACTTGCAAACATAAAGCGACGTGTCAGTTTGAAAGACGCTTTCAGTTGACAGCTCACTGTATATTTGCGGTCAGGGCCACTGAGTTCATAATGCATTGAGATAATCACAACAAATGTAGACGCCTTAAAATACTTGATGAACTCAACTCATGGATTTTTATTTTGCATTTTATTAAAATTTGTAAATATAAGGTAACTAGGTTTTTTATATGTTATTTCTGTATTCAAGTTAATTTTTAAAACAGGAAACTCCATAAAATTAATTGTGACTTTGACTTGTCATTCAAAACCTGTTGATACTTGTATTCATTTAATTGTGTCGTTGAAAGAAATGTCTTCAAATAAAACAATAAATGGTAAAATAATAAAAAATGTGTTTATTTTCCCAGCTTCTGTAAAATAAAGCGTGAAGGAAGAGGGTGAGTGAATGAAGATATTTATGTTAGCACTTAACATCTAGGTCTTTAGCGCTGGTGAGGGATGGCGTGATGTGAATAAGGAACAGCGTTGAAATAAAGAGACGAGGGAAACGGGAGAACCTCTAGAAAATCCACGTACCAGCGTCATCTTCCGGCTCGACTCCCACATGCGCAAATCCGGGGACCGTCCCCACCGGGAATCGAACCCCGGATCGCCTGGGTGGGTATAGCTGTACGAGTTGATACACAGATTGTGTAAAACTTTCAGATGACCAGAGGAGCTCGGTGTGCGGGCCCACATCTTCCTGGACGTCGTTGACGAATACGTGTTGGTGAGGTGGTTGGATGCCTCTTGTGTCATCTACTAGGGAGCGTCATCGCTGTCGCCGCGACTTATTTACCAGAGGGGAACAGCTGCTGGACCACTTGTGTGGAGCAGGGAGCGGGACGTTCATCGCGCACGTCCCGTTGGAAACGTTCCAGGAACACTTGTTCCCTCGCGCCGCCAGTTCGTGTGACACGGCGGTTAATCTCCGCGGACGCCGCCTGCCGGACACAATAGCGCCCCACGTCAGACGTCCCTCCTGAGCGTCGAGGAGGCGCCTAGCCGTCCTCAGGCAGCCGACTGACCCACATCGACGCCGCCTCCGCGCGCCCGTCCCGTCCTCTTCGCGGGAACGTGGCGGCGTGACGCCAAGGGGAACATCTTCCAACGTCGCACTTCCCTGGAACATTATTCATAGAGGTTACCCAGTCTGTTTGACCGCTCACTTACCTTGGCAGCTCAGGGCTTCAGATTGTCTGCGCGCTCCGGTTGTAGACGTTAATAATTAGTTTAGAAGATTCTTGAAACGGCAGTGAATTATTTTATAAAGTAATCTTATTTGTTTCCTGGCACAACTAGTCAAGATTTCCTGTATCCAATACATATACAAGCTGCTAAGAAACGTACGACTTACCGTCTAAAGTGCATCCCAAGGATTTGTCTCTTTTTATGTCGGAGAAATAAGACTTGGCAGCCGGACTTTTAACAACAAAATATGTACTAAATAACCATAAGGCTGTGGAAAACGATCAAATGGGCACGGTTCTACAGGGTGCGTGATGATTTACACTGTTTACAGATTTAGCTGTGGAGTGTTGGTGAAACACTCGCCCCGCATTCTGGAGGTCCCAGGTTCGACCCCTGGATCCGACAATCCTTACTTCGGTTTTCCTGAGTTTCCTGACCAGATCTTCGCAAAGCTTTTTAAATGAATCAGAATGCAAATTTGTGTCAATATAATGGAACATTGTACGCACTAAAACGCTTCCTGAACGTTAAATATATTTTTTTCTGTTGTGGTGTGGGGGTATAGTTGGTGAGATGGCTGACTGTGCAGCGATGACAGCGGTGGGGAACAAAATATTACACCAACGCCTCTCGAATGAGACCATCCCCGCCCCGCTAAGACACCTACAGCTTGAATGTCGCGCCTTTCAAAACAGGCAGTTATGTTGCCGCACCCTGTATTACTTTGTTATTTGTGCTTCAATAACACGATGTTCTAGGTAAAATTGCTTCACAAGCACTGTGTAGATTGCTGGATATATGTATACACGCATTTCTAGAAGTGATTGAAAATACATCAAGCGAATATGATGAAACATTTGCGCTTAGTTTTAGTTCATTCCTAATTTTTTTGATCCGTAAATTACGTAAACAGGTGTGTGCTATAAATTCAGTTTTTTTTTTTACCAACAACTCTATTTTCTGGAATATCAGTGTTCCGTGTCTCTCTTATTAACGTTTCGTCGGCAGCACTTGACGAGTTAACAGCGTTAATCGTGGTCAGCGGAATCGATCGGTATTATGAAAATGTAACGACAGGTTCCGAGTCACGGTTAACCATTGCCGTTACAGAATTACGTCCTCGGAACGCGGCTCCCGGTACTTCTTGCGGATTTCGCCAACAGAGCTATACCGTAACTTTTCGTCGTCGAGAGTAACAAGTTACTGAACACAGCTGCTGGACAGGCGGCCACCATTAGTGTTAGTGGGCCTGACACGTCAGACGTGCTGTAGCGTGGCAGGGAAAGTATTTTTCTTTCTTGTCTTAACTATTAACAATGTTTCTAATGAATTTATCTACGAAAATATGACACACTTAAAACGGTGTCCCTATAAGTTTGAATATTCCGTCCAGTAATTAAAAACATGAGAAAATATCAACCGTAATCGGGAAACCAAACCATAAAAACCTTCAATGGACTGAACCACATACACTCTAAATTTGAATAAGTGAATATTCACTGATTTCTGCTGATAAATGGAGCAGTTTCGACAATTTGAATCAGTGAAAGTAGTCACTGTTTAATTTGTGAATATTCATTGATTTCCTTCAAGAGTGCCAACAACTCACAAACGAATCAGTGAATATTCACCGAGTTTTCCTGTTCTTTTCAAAGAACAGTTTTCACTTATTGAATCAGTGAAAAATGACTGGAAAATCTGTGGACATTCACTAATTAACTTGCGGAATGTTGGCACTCTTTATCGGAATCAGTGAATAGTCACCGATTTCACAGTGGTTTCTCACTGATTCAGTTTGTTAAAACTGCTCCATCCATCGGCGTGAATAAGTGAATATTCGAATATTCACTAATTCAGATTTTGAGTGTACTTTCCACAAATAAAATAACATGGTTATCGCTTGAAGTCACTTTGAAACGGTTTCTATGAAAACACTGCACTAGCTTAGCCCTACACGCCTGGAGGCGATGAGGTGTTTGACGGACGTGTTATATTCGACTTTTTACCTTCCCCTTTCCGTGCCTCGAACGTAAAAAAAAAAAAAAAAAGATACCAGCATCCACTAACTCTTAAGAACAACAGATTTAAAATAGAAGTTTTTCTTCGCAAAGTAAAGGAAACGGTAGTTGCTGACTTCACTTGCTACCCCAGTTGGAAGAGTTACAGCCGTACATATTCTTCAGAAAGGATGATGCACCTCCACGCTGTAGTCCGAATGTCCGAAATAAGGCCATACACATATGCGTCGTCACTATTCAATCGAACGGCTCTTTACACTCTAACTATATCACTCCAATGGACATCTTTCATGGAGAAACGTCAAGGACTGCATGTATAGAACACAAGTTCGTGACATCGCTACTCTTCGTGTTAGGATCGCAGTAGCAGCTCGAATACTGAAATGCTTGTCCGTACATTGCCGGAACTCTAACACGGCCTTAATTTAACAACAAAAACAACCTAAATATTTTAACTAATAGCTTGGAAATTTTTTTTTAAGATAACGTATAACGACGATGCCATACTCTGAAACATACCTCAGAATTTGGAAACATTTTAAAGAACTTAAGCTAATTTTATGTCACAACTTAATTTTAAGATCAAAATTAGAAGCATAACTCCTGAATTTGTATATATTTTTCATAGAAATGAGTTTGTCTCAGCAAATAAACCTAATATGTGGATGCAGCCATTCTGAGAAATTTTTTATGGTAATTTGGAAGTGAATTGGAGTTCAAACATTTATATGTAGCCTAGTCTGCAGGAGGTGAAGAAATTATTGCTAAAGATACTGACAATCTTACAATGGCTAATTCCATCAAGGATTAAGAGTTATAAATTATATTTAAGGAGAATATTGACACATGACGAAGCTTGGAAAGTATTAATTTAGCATGCTATTTATTAAAAAAAATTATAACGCCCGCAGAAGCCACTTCTGAGTTGGAGGTAGATAGCGTGGTTTAACGTCTCGTCGTCATCAGGGTTATTAGATAAGGAATTAATGACACAGAGAAACAGGAACAGGAAAGAATTGGTCACGGCGAGTAGAGAGAAACCATCCCTGGCATGGAGTAATTTGCTAAAACAAACGCACTCTGGACACGTGTAATCGTTTTTCAAGTCGGTTCTGCACAGCCGAAGCAGGAAGCTCTCGCCTCTCGCGGTGTTGTTTGTCACTGCAGTCAGGAGCGGTTTACCGACAGCATCCGCCCGCTCACCGCCGCAACAGCGGGGTCGCGTTAAGGCCATGATCTCTCGTTTATTTCAAACAATTGCAAATAACTCAAATATTTTTAACCAAATGCTTTGAAAAACTTGAGACAGTGTACAGTCATACGACACACAATTTTGCCAGAGAGTTTTTTTTTAAATAATGTACAGTGTGCGAGCAAAAAAATTATTTTCCTTCATTTTGGCTTATTTTCACAACAAAATGTGTACTATTTCGGGGACAAAAATCTAAAAATCAGTTTGATGTATTGCAACAGAAAAATTCATACTCAAACGTTGATATATAAGTGTTAAAACTACCAGAGGAATGTTTGATATATGTATTAATTTGCGTTACAAAAAATATTTTCGAAACCACTGCTAAACTAGAGAGCGAGGGCCTTTTAACTCTCACGGTCCTCGAAAATGCTCGGGAACATTCGTTCATCTTCGACTACTGAGTTAAGACTTCTCCCCAGCTGTCCCCGTCCCGGACTCTGTGCCAGTTAGTTTAGATTAATTTATGTTAGTTCAGGTTAGCTTAAAATGTAAAAAAATACTGCACGCTGAATCGAAAATTGGTTTCGTTACGTTAGGAAACAACTACAATAAAAATGTGGCGCCGAGTATGCAGGAACGATCTCGAGTATTTCCGAGGAGCGGGAAAGTTAATTCGACCTAGTCGCTCGTCGTCACTCGGGGGCGGCAAGACGACGGAAGACTCTGCGCGACAAACATCAAGTGTTGTCTGCGCGGTGCAGGTATTCTCAGAATACGGCTTGCAGTGAAGGGCCGTGTGCACTCTAGCGGCTCGCCAGCTGGCCTCGGCGCTTTGCAAATGACGCTGGTGGCGGTCGCTGACGCCGCGAGCCTTCGGCCGGAACGCGCCCGACGCCTCCCCGACAATTTGTCACGACGCCTTAGCCGCCCCCCAGCGCCTGCTGCAGGTCCCCTCCCCGCGCCGTCTCGGGGCGACGCGTTACTAATGAACCGCTATTTAACATCTCGGAGGTCGTCCGAAAAGCCCGCCATCCGGTGCGGCAAATAGCCCCACTTGTATCCCGTCACGACTCCTTAGAGCAGCCTGGCCGAGTGAACCTAAGAAACCGAAAAAGTCTGGGCTTAAATTAAACTTAGTCTATGAGTCGTTCCTCTGACCTCACTGCCGGAAGAGGAAAACAATACTTGAGGCAGTTAAGTACTAGCGGTACCTACTTTCGTTGTACAAAGTTACTCACCAGCAGATCATTTCCAGAATGTGTATT
>PNEQ01113861.1:0-50835 GCA_003012365.1 Medauroidea extradentata
AACATAGGTGTGTGTGTGTGTGTCAGTGAAGATTATTCAGAGAACCGCATCACATACATAATTTCCTTATCTCGTAAATATTTGGTTTGCGTAAGTACATTTATGTATATTCATTATAAGAACAGTCAGTCGTCACCTGGGATTAAATATAAATTAAAGAAATACACGGTTTGGCTTTAACTGTGTTATGACAGCGCGTATTCTGACTAAATAATAGTAATTCAGATAGTATTTGACAATTTTTGCTCATATTACAGTATAGTTATATAACTCAGTGTAATTCATACCTGCTTGCCGTACTCAGCTAGTTGGTCTTGTTGTTCAGTATTGGATTGCTTTAACTGAACTATCTGGAAGTAAGTGTATGCTGCAGTTTACTTAAATATTTATAATAATTATAGTCAATAAACTTACATGTATTAAACAACGCTTTTATTATTGCACTGCATAAAACATTCACCAGGCGACCACCTTAACAGTAGAAGCTAGTTGTGAAGCTAGAGGAGAACAAATTACAGCTCTGAATATTTTAGTTGGGTGCAATATTGTAACACACATACACAGTTATTTCCTCTAACATGGCGGACAAGAATACAGTAAGTTCGCACAAAACACAATATCAATAAGGCAATAGTTATTTTCTTCCTGGTGATATATATGTTTGATACTGGCTTTTTGGTGAATTTATTGTGAGATGTTAATGGATTATTTAGTGCTCAGTAATATTAATAAACTACTTTTCCTGAATTTTATTTAGAAACTATTTTGCTAAGTATTTTAAGCCTAGTGTAAATCGAACATTAATCTCAAAACTATTAAAAGTAATTAATATGTATTCATCGGTGAACATGAAAGCTGTAGAATTTAAATCTAACGGCTCTGTATTGTTAGCTGGGCTTTCACCATTAACTTTCTTGAAGATTTCACAAACTACCCAGTGTAATTGTACTTTTAATAATTCGAAGCCTTTACAGGTTCTAAATATTTTGTTAGCTCACTTTACACAATATTTAACGTTTGTAAGCTAACTCAAAATAAGTTTAATGTGTGATTTACTGAAGACTGGATTAATATCATTTTTATGAGATATATGAATTTTGTCTAGTATGTCATACATTTTGACTGCTTTTCTCGTTCGATTTTTTCGTCTTATGTGCTTCTTAGAGACTTTATTATGTTTTAAAGGCATATTTCGACAATTATTCTAAAAATATATATAAATCAAACTGAAAAAGTTTTTCTAACAAGCTCGGAGTTGATTATTAGGTGATATCTAAACCACGTTGCTTGTTTCCTTGCAGTGTGTAACGTGATAAACAGGTCGTCAGAATAGTTTAATTAAGCAAAATGTTGCAAACGCAGAGCTTACATAGTTTATTTTGTATAATTTATTTATAAACGTTGCTAGGTTGTTACCACTGTAGTTAAGTAGTAGACCAGGGAATTCCGCCTTAACTTTGCCGTGTGTAAAAAACGCATTAAAGAAATAAATATTAAGGTAAGGAAAGTGGGTTTACGTCTCGCCGACAGCGAGTTCACTAGAGACAGTCACACACAATTTAGTTCAATACCAAGAGCTAGGAGAGTTGTTGGCCATGGCCTTTATTATGGAACCATTCCAGTATTCACCTGGGGTGATTTCGGGAAACCATGGGAAACCCAAATCAGGATGGTCAGAGTCAGGGATCGAACCACCGACCTTCAGAATGGGAGTCCAACGTGTTACCGTTGCGCCACCTTGCTCGGTATATCTTGGCTAAAAGGTTTTTAAAATTTTGTTCTCTATAGTGTACTAAAGTAATAAATATCATACGCTGTTTTAAATACTCTCAGTAAACTAAAATTATTACAAGTGTTAAAATGGGCAAATATATTATTCATATAATATCATCCAGTGGCACTTCTGTAACTGTAGTATAACTCGATGTTTAAAACTTCCACACTTTTTCTTGAGCTACAAGTTTGCCCACACGAGATTTACATTGTGTTCGTAAACTTAGAGCCGAGGTTGAGAAATACACTTTGGTGCAAAATACCACCACAGATTCAAAGCTTTAATGTAGTAAGCACGTGTTTTTTTTTTTTTTAAATGTTTTCACGTGTGTTTTTGAAACATTAGTATAATTATTCGGATCCTGGTGATTATATATACACTAAGTGTCATCACAAGTAGTGAAGAAATAGGAATTTACCGTACGAGAGACATGAAATCAGGAAAGGAGAAATGAGAAAAACCTCCGTTATCCAAACTTTCTTACTCTGGTCACAATTAGCATAATGACGGACCTGGTTTCAATATTTGCAGCTCCCTTAGGTCTCCTAACCATCAAACGTTTTCTAGCAATACAGATGGTTATTAACTTGCTCAACAACATTTAGATATAGAAATGTCTACCAATATGTTTTTCCAGTGAACCAACATATCATATTCATTTATAAGTACATTATTTTAAGTAGCTATGAATTTATTTTAACAATTTCGTACCACCCTATATACTTAACATTTAAGAAACAATCACGTGTTTCTACGTATACGTAATTCTAAAAATAAACATTTAGTAAGAGCTTAATTTCTCGATTACTTGTAATAGCTATGACTAAGATTTTCTGAGTTCACAACATAAAATTTCAATTATTAGAATGCTTAAAATAGTTGCTACAATAGAGTACATAAAACATCCCTGTCTCGTGAAACTAAACAAGCATATACAATCATTACTGTGTTTACGAATCATAAATATAGAAATATAGAAAATAAATAAATAAACATGAGTACAAATTCTAGTTTGTTTTTGATTGGGTAAGGATATTATTTACTCTGACAAAACATAGTAATCCTGCTCTTTTTCGATGGTTTACCTCTTTTTTAAATAAATATTATTCGTACCTCTTTGCCATTTTCAGCTATTTTGTCTTTTTGTTCATTATTACATTGCGTCAACTGGATGACCTGAAAATAAATGCACGTATTTTTTAAACAGTAAAAAGTGTTATTTTTTGTATCTATTTATGCATTCTTACACACATACAATTTATACAACGCAATTACAAAGGCACTCTTTTAAATTAAAAAGAAAATATTGCAACGAAGTATGACGTAAATCAGATCAGTTCACATGTAATGTTAGCCAAACACGTGCAATGTAAACTTGTGCAAAGAAATTCCTTGGAAACGAAGTAGCCAATTACCCGTAAAGGTGCAATGGTGATTGTTGTAATAAAATACTAATAGTGCATGTTTTTAAAGTTACACTTACTTGCAATAAGGAAAAAAATTAAAATTTACATTTCAGTGTTACTTTAAAAACGACACTAAAGATATGTATGAAACAACTGTTCAATAAATATATTTTACATGAAAATATATTTAAAAAACCGTGAAATCACTCAGATTCAATCTTGCGTCCCTGGGCATCACATATTACCGCTAGACGACATTGACATTCGAACAAAATGGCTTTTTATAATATAAACTGAAACGAATATTAACAGTAATTACATATTATGTAATTACTGTTAATATTCGTTTCAGTGATAACCCTTTTTAAATTTTAAATTAGAAGCATGCAATCTATATTGAAATTCACTTTATTCTAGCAAAATTATTTCCAGAGTAAGTGATTTTTGTTTTAGTACATAAATTCTGGCGAACCTTGCAATTTCGGTAGACTACAAGTCTTTCTTAATATTTTTTTTACAAATAAAACCCTTATAACATTATATACTAATACATGTACAATGAAAATTTATGTACATTTATAAGTGTTTGTGCTACTTAAATAAATTATTTGACAATTTTACAAACAAAATTGTAAATGTTACAAAATATTTAGGACGTTCTTAAGATGTTAAATAATTTAAATTAAAGAACACAAAAAAGTGAATGTTTTAAACTTGTTCATACAAAGATCATCACAGCATATATACATGAAGGTTTCTAACATTTATCGCTATAAGGCATGACGGATACAATTATTTGTACAGCTACATTACACATACGTCTCTTGTAAGTTAGCATGCATTGTTCTTTGTACTCGTGTTAAAATACAATGGCTACTATTGTGCGGAGTGCATATTTTTTAAAGTGTGCATGACAATTTACTTAGTAATTACTAAAGTTTCATGCAAGTTCTATTTCCTGAAAACTCGGGATTATCAATAGGAACTAAGGTCTGTAACGTTAGGTGTTACAGTGCTTATCTCGACAAAGGTGTTATTGTAAGTTACTGACGCCCTGTGTTATCGTCAACCCATCCAAGTCCACATCTTGTCATCTGCTCGTAGAGTAGCAGTGTATTCTTATGGGATTCGTTCGATTCGCGGAGATTTAAATTTGGCAGGGGATCTTAAGGATCAGTCTGACCAAGGAACACCTGCTTACAATGCGAAGTATTGAACCTGATCCGAGCTCTATTTGTCTGTGCTGTATCATGAATATAACTTGTGTTTGGGATGATATGCAGATATTATAACGTCACGGGCCACAGCATCTCATCAACGTAGAGATGTGGTGTTGAGGGCGCCGCCTGCCTCGAAGCACTGGCGAGCACAAGTGATAGAATTAAGTGTTAAATTTTATTCCGTGGCGGCTGAGTCCTCTTAATGTTATCGCTGGCTCACAAAAACTATTTTCGTAACTGATATGACGGAAATATTGCTGCAGAAATAAAATGCAGAAAGAAATTAATGAGAAGAGACTTTAGTGCGGTAGTTATTGGCTTTCAGTTTTGAGGCCATTACAACAGAGTCAAAGAACCTATGCTAAAGTAAAGACCACGTAGTAATAAACAAAAAGTCTGCGGTATCATGCATCAAGGATCTACAATTACTGAACCGCTTATATTATAATTAAACATAAAATACTCTATCCCAGCTCCAGCAATGGTATTGGGGTAGTGCCCTTAGTGATTCGTTATTGAATTTGAGGTATGAGTGATATTTTATGTTTGTGTATAAAAAACGAAGACTTCGTGGCGACGTAATGAGTGGTACATTAAAATAATACTGAAATTAAAAAAATATATATCTTTCCTAGATTTTATACAGTAACTCGTCAAAGTCCAAATTTGATTAAAAGAGTGATTTACATGGAAATCCAAGTGACTTTTGGAACTGACAAAATTACGGAACCAAATAAAGACGTGAATTAATGTACATCTGCATAAACGTGAAGCATTTTATAATCTGTGTATCCATAAGAATGTGTTCGTCAGCAGCGGTCAGTATATGCTATGAATTCTAGCGTGCTCAGCTCTATGTGAAAGGTCCCGGGTTCGATTCATGGTGCTACATCTTATTTTCTGTTATTTCAGCCCGCAAGTCTGTGCACAGCATAGTATTATACTTGTACAACAAAATACAAACAATACAATAATTTTGTTTCAGCAAAAAAAAAAAAAAAACAACAATTATTTCGCCTTATACAAACAATTTATTTGGTTGCGATAAGTAAGTTAGTCTTAATTTAAGGTAACCCAACTAAACCTTTCTGTGAGTGTAACCCTCAAAATACAATTAAAGACGCTAAGTCTTACTTTTTTTTTCAAAAGTAAAACATCTGGACTGCTAGCAAAGGCACATAAAAAAAATTTTTTTTTAACAAAATTAAAAAATTTAGAAATAATTTAGTTGACATTTTGTCAGGTTCATTGAAGTTTTATTAATGTAGTTATTTGAAGTTAAATAATAAGTGGATTTGAAAGGTGACCTATGTTGTGGTTTTGAGAATGGGGTTTTCGGGAGTTTTTAATGTACATTTTTAAACATATGTTGATGCTGTTGTTTTCGCCTATATATTCCATCAGCTCGCTGTCAACGAGTAAACATTCCGTCTGTTAAAATAATTCTGCAGATCACAGGAGCAACTCTAGGGAGGTCAGTATCTCATTCTCTGTCCGAATTCGCATTCAAAACAAAGTACGCACTAACATGTAAATATGTTAAAATCTCTATATTGCCTTGCTTAGCAACGTGTTCCCAATACAAGCTGCTATCCGTGAAACCTACTGTTCCACATTTTAGAGGATCACAGGCGTTGAATTTGAATAAGTACAGAAAAACGATTCAAATAGCCATGTATACTATAGTTTTGACATTTGTTGTTAGGTTAGATTTTGGCTAACTTGCGTCTGGATTTTCGCGCACAAAGAATGATTTATTCAAAGGTACACATATAGAAAAAAATTTATACATTTAGTCATTGTTCTTATATAAATTATATATTTACTTAATTTATTCGCTTTCCTAAGGAAAAATAGCCAGAAGAGATCACATTTGACTGTTGGACAGAAAAACTAATTCACGGTACACATATATTACTAAGGTGAAATGACATTCCTGTACGGTGTTTATTTTGTAAAATGCTTATTTCCAATAAATGACAGGTAGTTTTTAGTTCTGCTGTACCTCATATCTCAGAAAATATATAAACATGTCCATTAAATTTTTAAGTTATTTATATATATATATATATATATATATATATATATATATATATATATATATACACATATACGTTCTATTTTGACTTTTATGAAACTTAAAATATGTCTCATGTAATGCACAAACTTCCACATTAAAGAAATTGTTTCATGAAACTAACAACTTAATAAAATAAGCATGAACGTAAAAATTTAACACTAGTAGTAGGATTATATTGCGGTAAATGATATTTTATGTATTTGATACCTGTTGCACATGCAAAACCACAACGTGGTTGACAATTAAGATGTTTTTTTTTTGTGGAAAATATTTTACTTATATTTTTGCTGGAATCAATATTTGTTTGTGGTACAGAGTTTTGAACTTTTAACATTCTACTCTTTTCTAAGTTTCGGTGATTTTTATTATTTAATGCTTAACAAATCCTTACTTGATAGTATCTACGTTATGCACATTAGTATTATTCGTAACTACACAATGCTTAAATGATTGATATGTTTGTAAATATGTGTTTTCCATTAATAAATATATACTATTTAAGAGTGTTAAATACTTTCAAAACTAAAGAATTTGTCAAGTATAGTAGAGTAAATATGTTAAATTTCTTACCACTTTGTCTTTCTCGACAAGAAACTTCTTCAGTTCTTGAATTTCTTCAGATTGAGTTTCAACCTAGATAAATAAAAGAATAATAAATAAACTTGTAATTTTTGCTATAAAATATCTCCAAAAATCTTACAAATAATAAACAAGTACATTTCCTTGTTAATTATTGCAACGGATATTTAGTTCCATCAGTTATGTATGGCATTTCACATTCTATTTTCGTTCGTTAAGTAATTTCAAAGTAGTAATTATGAAACTTCTAAAAATTTTATATTAATTATAGAAATGCATTATGACCTTACTGAAAATGTTTTCGTAATTAATAACGTATTGTGTGTAATTTTTGTCGTCTTGTGTTTCGATAGTTGTAATATTCTGTTTCAAGGAATATAGTAATATTGCCCCATTTTGTCTCTGTCTAAAATTATGAACGATTTAAAATTATCGTGATGTGTAAATAAAGATTTCTTGTTTAAAAAAAGAGTTCATTAGCGAAACTGTGTTATCTATTTGGGCATACACTGCATTAAGTAAATTGGAGAACAAAACATCCATGAGACCTACTCATTTTCTCAGAAACGTTTATTGTTAAAGTTTTTGACATAGAATGAAATTTGATACCTGTGAATTTTTAATTGCAGTAGGTACACGTGCATTAAAAAAAACTCATAAACACTGAAAATGGATATCAGTTAACAATTGTACGCGTGTAAAAGTATTTTACAACCTTTAGGAAAAATTACGGATTTTGGTTTGCAAGAAAATAATTACTTTTCGTTTACTAACAGCTGACTGTTCTTGATTCACGCTGTTAAAGGACAACTAAATTAAAATAATATATGAAATATAACGTCTAATTAAATACGTCATAGCAATGTTTGTGAATCTGGACAGTGAATTTATTTTTAACATGATTTTAAATTAAAAGTAACCGTACACGTCAATAATAAAAAGAATATCCCATTGTGATTGCAGTATCTTACTTCCATAACTATGTATAAAGATGTAATATCTTGAAACATAATTGCGGCTAGATATTTGTCACTACAAAACTTGGTTGTCCGTTTTATAAAATTGACCACATTGATTATACATGTGTCATTCTCATACACTCTGCAGATAATAAATAGCTTTAAATTATTCTTTATTTACTTATTTAAATAACTGAACATTTTGTTCATTTTAGTATTTAATTCTATTTAAACTGTTGTAATTGTGTACCAAATAGATGAATAAAAGTGTTGCTTCAAGTTATTCCTCATACAATGATTTCACCTTCTACAAACTATATTTTGTTTTTGCCAAACTCATAGATATTTCAGTTTCGGCGAAGTTGTTATTTCATGGTTTACGTAAAGTTCGGAGGAATTAGTATAATATAAATACGCTCCTGTGCAAGTTAACTAAGATATGTGAAAAAACAGCAAAATAGTCGTCAGTTAGACCGTGGTGAAATAATACTAATGCAAAGGAGAATTCCAGTCTTCAAAAACAATTCATTTCTCTCTCTCTCTCTCTCTCTCTCTCTCTTTCTATAATATATATATGTATGTGTGTGTATGTATGTGTGTGTTATTTTTATAGCACGACTGTGAGGAATATATAGTCTATTTCCTTAAGTAATATAGAAGTAAACCAGCTATGTTAAAGAAATGCACAGGAAATTATTTAAATTATATGATGTATTGTAAAGGTATACCTACATAAGGAAATGCTAGAAATATTAACTGTTTCCTATATTTCAATGCATTATCTAAGTGTAGTTTTTTTACTGCGTGTTCATATTGACTGTAACAATACGAATTTTTTTGTTCCACTTTTGCAAGTTAGAACGTCGTCTGCAACAGTTGATCTTTATTTAAACAGGGCCGAAGTTTGGATTTTTCTCTTCTCAAACAACTGATTATTGAAGCTGCTCGTGTTAAAGTTAAATGTTCTGCGTAGTGGGACGAGCAGTGATATATTCTCGCCTCTAACCACGCTGCAAAGTTGTTATATATACACACACATTTGTTGGACTGGAGAATGTAACAGTACTTCTACTGCGAGGTCGTCATAGTGTTGTATAATGTAGTTAACTCGCCTGCTGGTCACACAATATGCGCGTCAAGGAAGCTCCTAACTATAACCAAGTGAAGCGAGTCGATTCTCTATATCTACATCTCTGTCTCTCTATTTCTCTCTCTTTATCTTTATTTCTCCCCTTTTGACGTAATTGACCCCGCAATCTACAACCTACAAACAAGACGGTTCTTAATTAATTCTTAATTATATATAATTTGTTTAAAAATAAAAGAGGCAAAAATAAACAATTCTGAAAGCAAAAATTCGGTAAGAGCCCATGTTTGGCACATTTGCCTTTCAAGTTTTGAGTTTAATAGCTGAATTTTTATACCAGTTTGTAAATGTGTAGTATTTTGAAAAATTCTGTTTAATAGGAAAATTTTGTTGAAGTGAATTCAAACGCTAAAAATTTATATTGTTGGTTTGCAGTAAACAAAGATGTTAGAAAAATTACACTTACTGGAATGTATGCCTTAGTCACAGTATTAAGTATACCAAATTTATTATTTTGATACATTAGAGAAGAAATCGGGAAAATTCATAACCGTTCCACTTTTCAGTGAAGCAAAATACTGGTCGTGATTTGACAAGTGTATTTTTGCATTTTAGTAAATATTAATTGTATATTTTGAATCGTAAGCAATACAGCACTGTTAATGTATCGTGATGTGCTAATAAATACCACATTTTATTTACAATTTTTAAATCTACATGTCTCGTCATGTGGTCATTGGTGATAAATGCCATTCTGGTTGGTATCTATCAGTGGATGTTGTCAGCTATATAATACGGCTCGTTTATTCATCGCATTTTAAAAAAGCAATATATGTTTATCAATATACACATAAGAATATGTAGTACTGTGACCGAGAACGAACTTGAACGATCTTGACATGTTACAAAACGAACAGCTAACTATTAGACAACAAATAATTGGGCATTATGTATATTAAAAATTCCAATCACATAATTAAGTCACAATTTAAGAATCACATACCACTTCGATATTTTTTATTATTTTTTATTATTTTATTTTTTGATTGATTGTGTATAATTATACGTAGAAGTACAACGTGAAGAAGTTTGTTGTGTTAATCACGGTCGGAATTTAGTCACTCATAACATAAGTAGCCAAGGAAATAGAATTTCCTACGAATATATTGATATTTTGAATATTTATATACTGGCGATTTCGTAATATATCATGTGAACAATCCACCCTAGTGAAAGTGCGTTTTCTAAGTTAAAAAATGCATACGGAGTTACGTTTGTAAGCCTAACGGATACTTTAACGTGTGTCACACAAACGGTTATCAGTTCTTAAATTGGCATAAATTTATATGAACTACATTCATTTCCGTGTTGAAGATTACTTTTCTTGTCTTTGTAAGCGAATCCTAATATTTCTCTGTTAGTCTTAATCGACATATGGTATCAGCAGCTAATCGGAGTTCATAATTTTCTTGTGGCTACAAGGTTATCTAGATTTTACCATGGATGATAGAGCAGTTATTTTTTATAGTTAGTGTCGTAATCAAATTAATGGTTGCAAGCGACAATCACGTATGTCTGCTCGTTTTAAAGTGTTTTTTTTTTCAAGAATACACCTTCAAGAGTGTTGAAAAACCCAAAAACATCTACGATTTTTTTAAAAGACATTGCTATTTGCCTTTCAAATAGACATTACTGTTAATAGTTTGAATATCATACCAGCAGACAATTAAATAAACTTGTCCCTGGAATGTGTGTGGCATAAGGGTATGCAGTTTACAACAGCCTAGTTACCACATACTTCGCCGACTGGAAACCCAGGTAACCGTACTCTTCCTAGGAAAATAAGCGAATATAGTTGGAAATTTTCTTTTAAATATATAAATGACCTTACCACTTGGTTTTTTCCTTCAACTTGATTTCTCAGATCCGAATTATCTTGGTTACTTCTCTCAACCTTTAAAAAGAAAATCAGTAGCAAGAGCGTAATATTAATTACAAAGTTGACACAGACTCCAATATTTTAAAAAAATATTTACAGTATATTCTGAACCCTTTATTATAATTATGCTTTACTTCATTTAATTTGGCATTATGTTGTTATTTTACATAAAATACATTCAGTCGTTCTTACCTTTTGGTCAATTCTCTCAATTTGAGATTTCAAAGCTGTGGTGTCTTGGATAACTTTGAAGACCTAAAATAAAAATCAATAAATAAAAAAATTAAACCATAAATAACTACTGTGGTTAAACAAACTTAGATAACCGTTTGGTTTCTAGCATCACTTAATTTGCGAATTCTTGAATACTTAGAGTAAATAATTTATGTATGACAAATTAAATGTAGGGTTTAAATTAACAAGTTCACAAATTTTTGAAAATATTGTTGTTGAAAATTTGAATGAACTTGACGAATATGTATCAAACAAACATCCAATCTAATATTAAATTAAACATATAACTTGTATTTAGGCTACAAAGATTGCTAGCACCTCAAAGTTATGAACACCGATTTCATCACACTAAAGCTCTTCGCAGATTTATTGTGTTAGAAGATATGCATCTGGGGGCCAGAGCTAGAGGCTCGACTTCTGTGTGGGAAGTGTATCTCGCAGTCCAGTAAACTGTTGCTCTGATCTACCTTTGATTGATCGCAGTTGCACTATGGATATATAGGTATGTTTTATGGAAGAGTTGGAGCCAGGAGGTCCACACTAGCATACATATTCAGCAGTATACCTGCATGGGAGTAATTTTCAAGTCTTAACTCGAATGCTCAGCAGAATATCTGCAGTGTTCAAATCTTATGTGTTAGACCCTGATATACAGGAATTTCAAAAGGTGACTCAACCTTATGGCAAAATGTGACTCCTTCTTTTGTTGCAGGTAAACATTGTCCAATTGACGAAAAATGGGTTACACATTGCAGCAGAGGATATTCATCATCAACCAGTACATTCTATGTGCCAGATATGCCCAGATCCAAAAGCCTTCACAGAAATGTTTGGTACTGATGCAACAAACATGTCCTCCATTAAGCGACTGTATGACAAGTTCCAACAGACAGGGAATGTGGCAGGTGCAGCAAAAATTGGCCGACCGAAAGTCCTAACACAATGAAAGTTGATTTATGTGCAAGCTGCATATGCTGTGAGTCCCAATAAGTCAGTACGACGCCCATCAAACCAGTCTGGACTCTCTGCTGGTAGTGCCCACACAACATTGCGCAAGTGTCTACAGACGCATCCGTACAGTATCCGTGTAGTTCAACAGTTGTTTTCCTGCAGACACTGATAAACGTGTAGTGTTCTGTCAGTAGTTCATATCATCTGTAACACCGAATGGGGAGGAACTCGATGATTAGTTTTAGTCAGACGAGGCATGGCCCCATCTTGATGGATACGTGAATGCACAAGAGGACTGCTGCGGCGGGCTGACAAGCGAAGAGGAGGTGCGCGATGGGAGTCGAACCGAAGACCTCAAGAGTGAAGACAGCGGTGCACTCGGGGTGCTGCGCAGCACACGGCGATTCATCGCCACTGCGGACTATTAAGGTTGTACACTATCACTATTTGAGGGACTGTTGACTGGATATATGACGGAAATTTATTGTGATTTGTTGTTTTTAATTAATTGTTGGTAGACATTTTTTGTGCTTTAATTGTCAAAGTTAATTGAAGTTTCTATGACACAGGAGTAATTGTGTGCATAATTAATTGTGTTGTGAGAGTTATAGTTGAATACTGTTTTGTGTATTTCGTAGCTTTGTGAGCTATTAAATCCAGTACTTAATTTAACTCTTTTATTTATAATTATATGACCTCTATCCCAAAAGAACTCATGGGAATTGCCCACATGATAATGTTTGTGCTCTAAACTTGTAACAATATATTAACAGCACTTTGTGTTCATAATAAACTAGACGCTGCTACAAATTGAACTGAAATGTTTGAGCTAATATCAGCTGTACAAATAGATTTCAAAGTCTCATAAAAAACTAAACTTTCTTGGAACCAAAATCGTTCAACAGATAAATGCTTCAATCAAATTCAGTCAGAAGAGGTGTGCTTAGACAGTCTTAGATTAGGAATGACTGACTGTAAACCAGAAGCCACGCAGATAATTAGTAAGAGTTTATAATTACGTACAGTAAATAAAGAAGACATGATATTCATAGATAAAAATAAATGTCTCTACGGTCAAGCACTGGGTGCATTAATGTACCTTATGATACGAATAAGGTCCGATATCGCGTATGCAGAGCATCCCATTTATTGAAGAAAAAAATATGACGTGACTTACTGTAAAACATGTATTGATAAACATAAAAATACAATGGAATATGGTACAATGTAATGGAAGAAAGTGATTCTGGAGAATTATAGTGGTCCAGACTTAGGATGTGCTGAGATAACCGGAAGGTCTACAATATGAGTTTGTACCTATGAGGTCGGAGCCTTCTACCGGCTGAGACCAAGGTAGACATCAGTAGAACTATCTGCAACTAAACCAGATGTTGCAGCAGGTGAAGCAACAATAGCTTGCATAGCTTGGACGCTTCTTTAAGAAATTCAAAAACCTTAGACTGTTGCAAATAGGCACTTATAACTATAAAATTTACACAAACCGCTGTCAGACTAAGCGAATCTAGACTCTTAATTTCTTTGTAACAAATTTTTACTGAAAGTGATACTGGAATCAATAACGTAGTATTTGAACATCAAGAAGCGGATATTATGACCAAAGAAGTAAGGTACATTTGCCAAGACTATGGAATTTATGTAACAGTTGTAACTTTTTGTAAGTTACAATTAGTTATTCAGTGCGAGAAAGTGTCTGTTCTATAACATTGCAATACTATACATAACTTTTATTGAAGTCATAGTGTTGATTTCACGGAAGCGAAATGTGGTACATTTTTATTTGTATACCTGTTGTGTCGAGATAGTTAATTTAATTTATTCGGTTTAGGTAAGAAACTTTGAGAACATCTTCTGCTTAGAACTAAACATGTTTAAAACATCGTGTGTAGTCACGGCCAATGTGAGTTGTATCACTATTACTCCAGCACACATGCTTAAATAAAGTTTTCTTGTTTGTTCAACTTACCGTGTCAGGAACAGATTGCAGGCTCGTAAGTACCTCATTATTATGTTTTTGTAGAAGCAGAACTTTTTCCATCGTGTCGTTGAAACTCTGTAAGCTTTGATTGACTTGCTTCATCATGGCGACAAGTGTGGAGTCCTGCTGTTCCAACTATAAGCATAGCAGCTGCGGTCAATATTTTACGTTGACACAGTATGTATAAGCTAACTTAAATTTTTTACCCATCTGCGTACATTGTATGAAGTCATGTTCGTATTGTACATGTTCGTATGAAGTACACATTCCCACCCCTCTCAGCAACTTTGACTTGTATAACCGTTGATGATATACTTTAAAAAAAAGCTAAATGATGGATTAGATGACATATTATGCAGAAAGAACCCTCAACCATATATACAGTTTTACATGGTGACAAATGTAAACTCATTCCAGCATAACTTCTGTTGGCTAAACAAAATGCGATCCAAACAATAATTTGATATGTTCTGCTACAAATGATAACTTTTAAATTCATTAAACACTTCTTTGTTGAGATAACTAACACGACCTGACAAGAAAATGTTTGGCTTATTCAAATGTCACACATGTGTCAGACTATATACAAAAGCACATATCATATTTGAACATTCGCCATTGATTAAACAATAGCGTGCGTCCGAAAACCAATTCGTTATAATAAAGTTATGTTGTAGTTTCAGATATCTCGTACATTTACTTGTAGTTGCATTTACGAAAAGTTTTCTTAGTGTACGTTGATAAAACTACAGTTTGTTGAAGTATGTGAAATAAAATATTCTTTTAGGATCTTAAATAAGGTGTGTTAAAATCAATTGAATTACTCATAACGAGTCTTTATATTTCACAAAGGAAATATATTAAAAATGTTAATAGGTTACATTGTTCCAGCTAACAACTTGGTATTTGTATTACGACATAGTGAGTATATTTAATTGGACTAATGCTGCACAAATAAAAAATCTGTCAAAATGCATTATTTTAACACTAAATATCTGTTTTTGAAGCTAAAACCTACATTGAATTTAAAAAGTATAAAAAACGTTTTATTGGAATTTGATCAGTATTTCAAAAATATATTATGCTCAAAATAAATAAGAGCAGGATTTCTAAAAGTGTATGATATTATCTGTATAAATCATTAAATCGCTTTCTGAAATCAGCAAAGTTAATGATACCATTACTGTCAATTAACACTTTGAAAAAGAACACACAGCATACATTAAAAATTTGTATGTATGAATTTTTTAAAAATAAATAAAAATTTTCTGGGAAATTTTAATATTTTATATGAAACATAATTAACAAAGTTATTGGAAAAATAGTACATAGAAAACACGACAGCTACTCGACTTAAGTACGTAACTAACATAATCTTCTTACGGAAAGGCATGTACATCATATTTTAATTTTCAGTACGTAGCTAACTGACTAAACGATAAATTGCTGGTCGAAGTCACTTAATGTAAAAAAATAACACAATAAAAACATTTTTCATATACTTATAGACAACGAAATAATGCGATTTGTAAATAGTTATCGATATAGTGAGAAGTCTCGAAGGCCATTTTGAAAAATAAATAATGTTTATTGTGAACTCACACCTTAAATTTAAAGTTCGTTACTATGAATTCACTTTGGTTGTTACTTACAGTGTTTTGGTTACAACTATAAATGACAGGAAAATAGAAATTATCAGAACGGAAAATAATAACTATAAGGTTTCAAAACTGTTCATGTTATCCCAAACTATCTAAAGTAAAAAATTAACACGAGTACTTAAAAGTTCACTGGAATTTGTGATATTCACAACATATTCTATTATAGACTGCTTACATAATAAATGAATAATTCTGGCTGGAAATTTTTATCATGATTTTAAAATGCCAAATGTTATAAAAGTTTCAGAGAGCATATAAAGGTTCAGGAAACTGCTAGGAGCGTTCCTTGGCGTCTCTTAAGCACGTGATAACTTGCTATTGACAACATATAACTTTAGATAAACTGCATGGAACTTGTAAAACATTAAATGACGTCACATCTATCAAAGAGAATGCAGTGAGTATTAGTAAACAGGAAAGTAGTGAACAGGAAAATGTTTCACTAGGCTGTATTTTGTAACCATTTATTTACTGTAGAACAGTAATTTTTTTTGTTGAAGAAAAAATGAAATTCATTTTCTTAAACATTTTACATTTTATATAAGTTTTTTACGCCAAAAGTAAATATTTTATAAATAAATGTGCTTTAACTAGATTTCAAAATACATTTAATGTCAAAAACTATTTTTTAATCGTACATATTAAATTACAGCATAAAACTAATGTCTGAAAACCAGCGCTTAAAGAATGTATGGAAAGGGGAACAGAAATAGTAATGATACAGTCTTTGAATGTTTCATGCAGTGAGACAGAATGACAAGCTGTATTATTGTGGACACACGCCATTGCAATATTATGTCGACATAATATTGCAATGGCGTATGCCCACAATAATACAGCTTGTCAGTAATGATTCAAAAATATTCCATGCCTTAGTTTTTTTAGATTAATCACCAATAGTCATACTAGCTATGTTTGTGAGATGTGTATGTTTAATGTGACTTTATACCGAAAACTTAAAACATTGTGTCCATGTGAATTTCATTACAATCAGTGAGTAATAACATTTATATTTATAATATAAATATATTGGTTGCTAGAGAAAACAACACAGTTGCTGGATTTTCTGAATGTATTAACATGAAACACGATTTTATCAATTAGGATACTTAGTATACTTACACTCCAGCAAGAATACAAACACAATCAAACTGAAAAAAAAAATGTGTAAAGTTGTAATCTTTTATCAAGTTCGTATATTTAAGAAGAAAAGTTGGTAACGTCTGTATGGCCTATGTATTGGATAGTCACTATGTTAGCGTACATACAGTAAAAAAATATTAAACACTAAAAAAAAAAATTATTTGAAGTGCATTATGTAAACTAACTGGTGCCTTTTCTGCGTCTCTGCATATTAAAGAAATGTTCGTCAAAATAATCAAACATGACTCATTTATAATATTCCTTAGTTCATTAAAATAATTAGTACAATTTCTGAGATAGATAATCTGTAGGTATGATCAGTACAGAAAGACACACATAATCATGCGTTAGTAGGACGTTGTGCCGTAAAATATAGCATGTTGTGCCTTCTGATATCTTACGAAATTAACCTTACTCAAGATATTCTCGTAGACCCTACGATGTTCAGTTTGAGATATGTGTCTTGCAGGAGTTTAATCCTACATCTTGCGTCGTGTTAAATATACTTAATGTAGAAGTCACAAACCAAGTTGACACTATCTGCTCGCCTTTCCTAGAGGTAAATATATTGTCCCAAGTTCGCCCACTGTGATGGTCACTGTCATTATGTCGATATTACTTTCCTAGGTTATCAGAAATGAGCTTGTCTGAGATGTGATACCAGTAACTTCCAGACCATCGCCCATCACTAAGCACTGAAGTCTGAGGAATGTGAAGCCTACAAAGACCCCTCGTATGTTGACAAGAGGAATGGCACTCGTCAAATCCAGCCTGGTTTTAGGTTGGTATTCCAATTTATGAAAGTGTAGTACTTACCAAGTCATCTCCAATGCAGTCTTGTGTTGTAGCTAGTAACAACAATGGAAGGAGCCACATTGCAGTTAAAGAAATTGCCATTCCTGTGTTTACTTGATTCTGTAACCAAATACACGCCCTCACAGTTGTTTCTCTGGTTGATACTAATTAAAATATATAGTTAAAAATAAGCCTACAATGTTTAACTACCAGATGTAAGGAAGGTTCTGTTCAAAGTCTTGGCGATATGTTCTATACAATGAGCACAAACATTATTTTATATTGGCTACACTGTCGCAAGGATAGCTTCGTTTTATTGCTAGAAATGTTTTGTGTAATTTTACTCTTTCTGTACTAGGTAGAAGTGTTTCCACCAACGTAGGTGTATTTGAACACTAACATAGCTGCGAGTTGTCGCGTATATGCTCGCTAAGCAGAGAGAAAGTCATATCTGCGTATATGTACTGTATAAGAGTGCGATGATCAGTTCCGACAAGCTCTGACAGGAACGTCGGAGAGTGAAGGTAGAGTTGGGAAGGGGGGCACTGGGTGAGAGGGTGGGTGGTGCGGGGGTTTAGGGGTGGTGTGTTCAGCATAAGTGGTATGGATATGAAATGACATGTCAGTTTTAGTTTTCTCCGATAGAGTGATGTTGTTTGGATGGTGTACGCCATGTCTGAAAGTAGTCGAAGAGTCTTGCATATGTAAGTGTCCAGAATAATTTATTGTTTTTTAAACGATTGATTGTTTTTATCGGAAATTGAAAGAAGTTTAGCTAAGTTGGTAGAAGGGTGAGTGTAGTCGATGAAGTTTTGTAGGAAATAAAAGTCCTTGTAGTTATAGTAAAATATTAATCAAAAAGGTTTTTAATAACTTATTGGTTGATTTTATTGGGAACGATTGGATGTAGCTAAGGAGGAAGTCATGTTTAATTAGTTCTCATTAATTACATTAAAAGAAAGTTATAAATTAATTTTAACAAGATTTAAAAAAATCGTTTAATTTTTAAATTGATTGTCAATACGTAGTCTCAATCGATGGTTATTACTTCTCAGGGTCATCTAGCTGTTATGTGAAGACATAGGTGACATGCTGGTTTAGTGAGAATTATCAAGGAAATTATGTTTAGTGTATGGATAAGAATGTGGCGGTAAAGTAGGGGAAAGGGATGGAAAAATCCAACACTTGACTTACAGCCAATTAAAATGCTTGCTGGTTAGGGTACGGGAGGGGGAGGGATAATTGGAGAGGGCGTATGGAGACTTTACATATACATGTAAATAGTGGTGGGGGAGTCAGTGTGTCGATGGAGCTCATCCGGGTAATACGTGTCGGTGATTTATTAATTTAAATAATTGTTAATAAAAGTTACTTATTTAATAGTTTTTTATTGAAAAGTTTTCTTATAAAATAAATTTATTAAATTATGTTTATTAAATATGCGTGGGGTTAGAATCGAATGCGAAATCAAAAATAAATCGGAAGACTCGGAAGAAACTCCAAGATGGTGGACCGAAACAATATGGCGGCCGGAAACATGACGGAGGTAGGCCTAATATTTATCCGGAAATTTTAGGAATTTTTTAAATTTTAAGAATTTTTGAAATTTTAGGAATTTTTTTGAAATTTTTTAAATTTTTGAAAATGTTGGTAATTTGACACTCAAGGTCTAGGTCAAGGTCAGGTTAAATGTCAAAGACATGCAACATGGCGGGGGGCGCCACACAGCACCACACACCGAATCCTGCACCAGGAGGAACTATTATACAATTTACCAAATGTTTCATTTCTAATATATATTACTAAAAATATTATGGTTTGAGAGTGAGTCAAAGATGTTGGCCGGCATTTATCAGTGATGTTTTTGCTGGCAATGGAGCAGCGTAGGAATGATGGGGCGGGGGAAACGGGAGCTCCTCGAGAAAACCGCCCACCAATGGCGTCGTCCGAACAATTTCCACATGCAAAGAGATAGCAACCTAGCAACGGTTCATTAATTGCTTTGTACTTAATAAAGCATTATCAATGATAGCAATAGATCAAGTAACAAGAATTTCACTGTTGTTCGGCCGTTGTTTTCTCGGAACTCTTTTCTTTTTGGCTAAAAGGATCGCGTATAAAAGTTTACAACCTTAAACACTAGGTTGAATTGCAAGAGATTTCATACTATCTCGAAAAAATGTGCTATGCGATATTTTACGTAGTAGTTCCCCTTTCACAGACCTTCACTCTTGCTTATGAGTAGGTCACTAGGAAGAGGGGCGAGGAAGGGTTGTAGCTGTGGCTAAGAGGCGGTGGGGAGCTCCGCTATGAAACTTGCGTAGCTCTATTTTATTTTTAAACATACACAAAGGAATTAGGTTCTTAAAATAACTTGTCACTGTATAAAACATTACGGAATTTTCCGGCTTTTAATAGAGTAAACCTTCCTGCATTGTTATACTAAGGCCTTGAATTTCAGTAACAACAATACGTAAACATTTTAATAGCAAAATTTCACGTGAAACATTGGTCACTTATTGCCGAAAATACACATGCCTGATCTCTCATGGTAACTTAATAAACCTGTTGTACAGAGCCTTCCCAATATTGTGAAGCTTGCAACGTGGTTTATCACGATATTAGTTACATCATGATATATGCTCAGTTTATCCTATATACTGTGTATAGTTCACAGCGCCACTTGTTTGCAGACGTGCACTTATCAACTGAGAAGATGCCTCATATCAGGCTTCTGGTTGTCTTGTAAAGATATCCTCATTGGTTCAACGTTTAGTTTTTTAGGTACTTTTCAACAGTTTTGTTACTTTTCGTTCCATATTTTAGGATTAGTTATTAGTTAAATATAAATATAAAGCATAACGCTTATTTTGTAACACTAGTTAAATCTCGAAAGTGTATTTTTCACATTAAACCTAGATATAAGTCTTACTTAACTTCCATTAGAAAAAAATTCCGTTTTGCTGTTGCATCAGGAAAAGTATTAGATGTGCAATTTCGCGAAGATAATTGTTACCATAAGTAAGCATTTTTGACTATGTTCTTTATTAATTAGTATAAAAATTGTAATTTTCAAACTTAAACTTCACAACAGATGTGAGAGATCAACTTTTGTTTCGTAAAATGTAACAATAATACATATATCTATATAAATTTATTTTTGTTTGAAAGCAATATTTTAGAATTGATTTAGAATAAATTTATTTGAAGACTGATTCTGTATTTGAATTCCGTATGCATAGAAGCTAGACAGACATTGCCCTGAATAAAAGGATAAGTGAACTTACCAGTGAGGAAGTGAGGATGGTTCTGAGAGACAACAACAACACACTGAAGACTACAGTAGCGCTCTGTGACAAGTTATCTGCGTGCTTACACAACTTGCTCTTATATAACCAGACTACGAGGGTGGATGGACGAGTAGGTTATTGCGCAGTGTTATTCCTCCTGCTCTGCAGATCTGCTGTAACAGACATTGTTTACAAGAAGAGCAAGTGACACTATTTATTATAATTTTATGAAGACTTCGGTTGTTGGAAGCTGTGAGTGTATGTAAAAACAAAATATATATGGATTTGAGTAACATTTCTCTATTATTAAAATTGTCCGTTTTATTTTAAACTGATTACGACCAATAATTATTGTATTTTTAATATATTGGTTACTACATAACAGACATAACATTGGTTATATACTTCTCATAACATACTGATTAAAGAAATAACTCTTAACATAAGGTATATTGTTGACTATTGTAGTTTTAATCACAATTGTTATTCATGTTTATGAGACATTTACTGTTAAATACAGAAATCTGCAGATATTAAAATTAAAACATCTGTGATTCTGACTATTATCAGTAATGTGTTATTTGTCAGCACTGTGCTAGGGAGAATAATCATGAGCATGGAATTGAATTCTGAGTGCAGAATAACAGATATTTTCGAAGGTTAGATGTTTATTTGTCGCACATTAAAGAAGAGCTTTATCATAAACGGCATAGAACCATCATAATTACAATTTTCTGCATGCTAACATTGTTTACTCCCTTATATATTTTTCGTGCACATTCATGATATAGCAATTCTTAAGCTTAGAGTCAATATAATGTAAAATTATATATATAATATGCTTATTAATGTTTGCTAATTACGTCAACATTGTACTATTGTTAAATCATAGGATATGTATTTTCAAAGGAAAACTAAGTAAAGAATTCGAAATTATTACAACAAAAAACTGTGTAAATTAACTTAACGAACAATACACAATACAGAAATGCAATCTTTCAGACTGGTTACGTACAGTTCTGCAGGATGGGGACATTAAAGAAATGTTTGATGGTGAAATAACAAGTGATGAGATCTTTAAAAGATGTTTGCAATGGAGATGTATGACAAGATGAGTATTCATGGATATTCGCTAGCAATGGCGTATATCCATGAATACTCATCTTTTCATACTTCCCCATTGCAAAAATATTGCAAAGATCATGTGCTTCTGCGGCCTCGCTTACCTTGTACGTCGAACATCGGGGCGAGCGCTGTTTGACGGGTCGTCCAGGCTGCCGATATCATCCACCTATATGCACGTCTGTATCCTACCACTTGAAGTTACGATCTAGGACGAGGATCGCGGCGAAGAAATTGTTGCCGAGCCTCCCACCCTGCAGCGCTGCAATCTACCTCTAAGAGGAGGATGTGCCAAATTGAACAATTGTCGTCGCGCCTCGAGTGGAAGTTGTGTGAATTAAAAAACTTGGACTGACCTCTACGAAGGTCGTGTTTTGAAAGGAATGAATGTGATTTGTTGTAATATTTAAATCTAAACAATTCGTAGAAATGTTACAGTAGGATGCCTATTTTTAAATTAAATAAATACCAGGGCAGTCCTTTGAGAGAAAGCGAGAGAGAGAGGGAGAGATTGGAGAGAGAGAGAGAGAGAGAGAAATTGAGAACGAAAAAACTGCTCCTGGATGTATCGCTATTCAGTTAAATACTGTAATTATGCTCCGTCAGAGGACGATGGGCTTAAATTTTTCATAATGCCGGAAATTGTGTTAGTAGAAATGGTAATTGCGGGATTGTTTTAATCTTGCATAAAAACTTGTATACTTTCGTGTAATATTTCTTTGGGGAACTTAAAATCTAACAGGAAATTGTAAAATTTTGAACTGTGAAGTATAAATTCATTTGTCTTTATGCTGTAAGAAAACGTTGCATATTGTTGACGAAAGGTAAAAGTAATAATCGATCTGGTTGAAAGTTAGATAGGTGACAGAAATTTTTGGTATCTATTAAACGAAAAGAATTTAATGTATGAAAGAACTTTGTGAGATAATGAACAGAATTATGATATACATTTAGGTATAAAATTTTGTATAATTTAAAGAAGTTTGAAAAATAATTATTTTGTGAAATTACTGAACCAGAAAATATAAAATAAATACTGTCGCAACCGTTTTTTAATAAATGACAGATTTATTGAGTTGTTTTTTCTTAAGATCTCTATATTTTCCACTTGAATTTTAATTTTGTTATAAATTACTTTTTTTCTTCTCTCATTTGGATCAACATATAGTCGTTTGAGCAAGTTTATTTTTGTATCACAAACTGATGAGATGTAATAATTTTCATGTCATCGCTTGCCAGAGTTGTTTTGTAACGAGCCGTTTAGTGGGAAGACAGGTGACATCAGTTAAACCTCGTTTGAATCAGCTGTGTAGCGTAGCTATTGTCATACTTTGCCGCCTGAGATCCTTGCACATGGTATTGTGCTTTGCACTTCACTTTAAAATGACGTTGGTATTTGTCAGAGTATAGTTCGCTGAAGAAGGGTTAACCGCTTTCGACGAAATATTTTTCTATCCAAGTGTTCGGGCGAGCTGTTTATGAAGCAAGGATATTTCAGTTATGACATGGGTCGGTGTTGAAAGCTCGGGAAGTGCGCGTCGCACGTATTTGTGTTTTTGTACTCTTTAACTTTCTCCTTCAGCATCTAGTAGGTATTAAATAGCAAATTTACCTTAATAGAATAGAGCAGTCTCTAGCTGGCAGTGGTAGTGGTCACTACTCAACATGCTCGTGCTAGTGGGTGAGTTAACCTAGATGGTTAGTGACAATGGCCGACATAATCACTAGTTTTTAGACATAGCCTAAACTTTATTTTTTTTTCTTTCTTGTCTCTTTATCTTTCGAAATTCGAAGCTTGCTTTTGCTTTTAAATACAAATTTGCATGTTAGCATTTGTAAACGAATGTTTAAGATGATATAATTTTGGTAAACCAAAGTGGACGTTGGCATTATTATCTGTTGTGGTTTCGTTAAATAAACATAATAGCTTTGAGTGAAAATTAATGTTTTTTTTTATTTGTCATTGGTATCAATACCTAACTTAACCTTTTATATTATGTCTCAGGACCATAATAGGAGACACATCCCAACTACCCCCGTTAGGTACCTCTCAAAAAGGTTTTAGTGTTCGTCGTGATTAATTGGTCGAGAAGGCTAGCGAGGTGCTGTTATGTGCGACCCCCCATCCCTTTTCTTTTTCTGTTTAATGTTAGGTTATAGCCTCCCAGGCGGAGGTGTTTTTGTTAAAAGGGGCTTTAATTTAATATTTGCATTTCAATTCTATTGCACAATTATTCAATTTTTTGCTCAAATGTATCACTTTGTATGTTGGCAATTGTGATGTGTTTGTATAATTTAGGTTTGCTCTGCTTCTTGGTGATATAATGGAGTTGATGACGTTACAACGCCATCAATACACATATGATCTATTTCTCAAAATAAGTTCTGCATTAACTGGTTTTGGGTGAAATCGTTACCGGGAGTAGTGGGGATATCACACCACATTGGGTAGCAACACATCCCGGAGCAGTTAGCTGAAGGGTGTATAACCTAAACACAAAATTCGCGGATTATAAGAACAAACACACACATACACCTACACACAAACACACAAGTATATACACACAGCGTGTAGTAAATTTTAATTGTACGTTAATAATTTGAAGGAACAATTTGTTACTTCTAGAGGAACAAAGCATGTCACGTGAACACAGGATCAAAATGGCAACGTTTCTGCACATTGCACATTTTACAGTACATGACGAACAGGACATAGCTCTTAGGCTGGCTCGTACTGCTGCGCAATGCTACAGCTTACAATACATATCGTCCAATATGTTATATATCTCGCCCGGTATGTAGCTGGTAATAATATCTGCGCCGAAATTCTACAGTAAACATGATCCAGACTGCACGCTATGCAGTGTACGTCATGTACTGTGAACTGAAGTGCTGAAACAGCGCGTTACCGATCTCATGTTCACATAACATTTTAGCTCCTCTACATGCGAGCGCTGTTCCCCTATAATATTGACATGAAGTTTTGCAGCTTCCTATATATGTAGGCCTATTCCGACACTCTTATTATCTGATACAACACAGATAAATTTTAATTTATCACTAAACGCAGGTAGTCTTAAAAGGTAAATTATTACTTTACTTTAGAAAGCTTATACCATGCCTTCTCTATAAACGTCCCTCGTGACAGATTTTAGCTAGATCGCTACCATAACGTCAGCAATCGTGTAAAATAACCGGGGTAAAATGTATTTTATATATCTTAAAATGTCGTTATAAAATAAATTAACAAGGCTCATTTAAAAGTTGCATATTTCGCCTATATAATTTCGTGCGCTTTTGATTAACTTCTGTCTCTAACATACTGCGTAATTTTAAAATTCAATGCAAACGGCCTGAAGGGAAATTTAACTGACAACGCCTGACCTACACAGAAATTTGCGGTGGGGAGAACCAATTATTTATAGTGTATCGGTCGTTCTACGCAAAATTTGAAACAACTATGATATGTTACTTGTTACAATGTGTTATTGATTCTTATTGCTTTCGAAATTCAATGTTAGTTTAACCTCGAATATAATTTAGCTCAAGCGGTCAACGCTTCGTGATGTTGGTCGACTTTTGACCACTTGAACTTTCAACTTGCTGTCCTTTGAATTGGTTGTAAACGTAGTTCCGCGCAATCGCGTGTTTTTATACGACTATCACTAGTTCATGTTGTCATGAACCTAAGATTATTACGTTATTTAAGTTGTCTGTGTTTGGCCAAATATTCCACTTTTACGTTATTATTTCTGGGAAACTTTGCTGTATAAGATTTAGTAGGAGGTTTTATCTGAATTAATACCTTACAACATTTTCTTACCATGTAATGATTACCAATTATACTAGTCGCACTTGAAAATTTATTAAATAGATAAAGTTCAGTAATTTGCCCACTTTATATTTATATTATGATTGTGATGTAAGGAACATGTTTAAAGAAGGTGAAGATATAATCACTCCCTCGTATATAATATATTTGTTTATGTCTCATTTAACTGCCGATTTTACTGCTTACGAGAACATTACGTGTCTTTGTTAGTGTAAACAACTTCACACCTTTTTCATGGAATATCTCGTAAATATTGGGTAATAACGTTTACAGCCTATTGATCAGTAAATACACTTTCATAGTATCGTAATTTAACCATAGTAGAGGTTCGTGTTTTAATTCCGTGCTAATATCGGGAATAAGACTCCGTTTTAGCATACATTCTTTCCCAGTCTGTTTGTCATAACTATTGGTAAGATACAATGGATTTAATGTATTGTAACAAGGATAACGTTTTTTTTTTTTACTACAGCACAATAACATTACATTTTAAGTAAGTGTTTCTAGACAACCGAACTACAGAAAATCAATAACTACAATTTTGCTTGTGATGCCTCACATTAACGTCTTGCTCCAGGACAAGCTTTTTCGTTTGTTGTGTATCGAGTAATATTAGGGCACTTCATATAACACGTTATTCGACGTTTGTTAAAGAGTCATATAGAACGAATAGCTGTTGTTTTGTAGGACTTTAATAAATTGAATATAGGGGTAGTAATCTAACAAGATGTGACGAATTTATCGGCATTTTCAACTCTACTGAAATTTATTACATTGGTCATGAGTAGGTTAGAATTACTGTAGAATGAAAAATATAAAATGCAGTTGAGTGTGGTGGAGTATATATTCTTCTGAATGAAAATAAAGTGCCCTGTCATGAAGCAACTACTCGATGACAACTAGTCCTCCCGTGAAGGAAAGAATAGCGTGGCGCTAGTAGTAGGTAGACACGTCACAGGAAGGGGAAATGTACTGCACCTGTCATGAGTTCATGGCACACGGTCAGTGGAGACATAACTGCGAAAACTTAGAAACACAGACAAGACTTTCTTCTTGATAAGCTGGGCAGGCACAACAATGACAGATGAGGCTTGAATACTGGCAGCTAAGTATAGTATTTCCTTATCGCGCTGACTTTTTTTCCCATAACCACAGTCTTTTGGCGATAATTATTTTTAAAGCCTTAACAAGAGCAGATATCCAAAATCTGTAGGGCAGTTTTGTTAATTTTTTTTGTGATAGCTATTTTTTTTTAAACAAGAAATTACACCGTTTTGACTAAAAAGTCAATTTACCATAATTTCGTTAGTTACATAATTAGCTAAGAACGTAGTAGTCACTGCCTTGAAAAAATCATCCAACGTGGAGAAGACAACTTTAAACAAATCTGCCAGACATATTTTTGAAATGGGCTCATGTTTAGGCATAAAAATTAAATATTACTAAAAAAAGTGGAAACAAGGGAACGTGGCTTTAACTTCCCAAAATATAATATATTTGGTATTCGGCTTACTAACACAGTTCTCACTTTTTTCGCTACAGTTCCAGTAACTCAAGATGTACCAAACAAACCCTACGAAGTTATATTTGTACGTTTTCAGTTCACGTCTTATACGCCGGCTGTGTGTGCCACAGTATTATGGGCAGTGCTGCGGTGTGTCTCACCATTTGCGCACGGTGGTCGAGAACTGCACAGTATTAGTTCGCGTTTTTCTCGCGGGACTAGTTGTCGTGGTCGGGTAGTAGTATCACGTCTAGATAAACTATCGGCTTTCACCACATTTCAGTATTTCGTGTCCAAACGCGGCTTTACGCCTAGCAATATGACCTTGAAGCAGATGGTATTGTAGTGTGTTACACTTTACGAGAAAGTAATTAACAGTTCCAAAATTTCCATTAAAATAAAATAAATTTCAAACATAGCTTCTACCTTTCTTTAAATACAGTATGCATATTATTAACATGGTTTGGGCAACTAAAGTGACGAAAAACGTCTCCTTTAACTGCACTCTGGATAATTTAACTCTGATTTAAAAAAAACAGAAAGTCGTACTTTTATATTTTTTTCGCCACACTTTCCGCAAATAACAACTTTTATGGTCAGCGTGTTAAGTTCCATGGAAACAGGCTAGTAGCAAAACACTACATTACAATGTAGGTATCCGTGCATAGATGCAGAATTAACCTCGATGTGCGCACTACTCTAGCCCATAATGATTAGTATCTTACATTATTTAAATGCCGCCAGCGTAATAATGTCTCTCAATGACTTCTGTCAAGCCAGCAAGCATTGAGGTTATCGCGCTCTTGCATGTATCCAAACACTGATAAGCATATTTCTGAAAAGATGGCTTTCCAGGAAAAAAACAAATTGGCCATCTACAGTATTCGTACCACTTATAATTTTACGGCTTCACAGAATCGTATCATGGAAAAATGCTCGGGTATTTTTGTACGTGAATGAGGAATATGTGTTTGCTAAGACAAGCGAGAAAAATTCGGCTCTGTAGAACACTTTTTTTGACGAAATGGTTGCCATGAGTTGAAGATACATATTTTTACAGCCTCTTATAAAATGAAAATTTTAATAATTGGCTTGTATTTATTTAGTCTAGTGTTCATAAGAACTGGAAAATTATTAATCGTGACCATTTTCGGGTATAATAAAAAAATGTGTATCCAATTAGATTTAACTCAATTTTGTAAAATACTTGCTCGGATCCTTATTGTACAAAAAAATGAGGACTACAGAGTACGATAATTTAGGATCCTGTATGAGAACAATGTGACGAATACGAAAATTTAGCTTGGAAATATGTTTTCCATGAAGAAGCGTATCCGTGCAATGTCTCAAGGGAGAAATGCAGTGCGATGTTCGTAGTTGGCGACATTATATCATTATTTGCATTTCAATTATAAGGAATTGGTTTACCCAAATGTAGGGTTTACTTTGCACAAATTTTTTGTAAATAATGGTTTAAAGTCTCATACATTATATATCTCTTATACAATTTTAATGGTAAATAATATTTTTTGTGATTAATCATTAGAATGTATTCTTCTATGCCAAGCAACCGAAAAGTTATTTCAATTGGTAAATAATCTGTTGAAGAGAAATCGACAACACTGAATGTTTGGTAAGGTTTAAATACGGAGGAGCATCATAATGCAATTGCGGGAGAAACAGAGAAATACTGTAATGCAACGGCGGAGGAAACGGCAAATTCCGGAGAATATATGCTGACCAACGAAAATTCGAAATGCTAAAATCCTAAGTGACCTCGCCAGGTAAAGAACGTTGTTCATGCTTCAGAAGGCTGCTGACCTGCATAATATAGACGCCCCACCTCACTCTTAAATTTCGGATTTAAAAAAGAAACATGAAATCGCGTTTTAGATATTTATGTACTCAGTGTTTTTTAAAGAAAAGATTCAATCTATTACTCGATGGGTTATCAAGCTGTTGATGATATCTGGAAAACATATTTTGCATTTTTGAGCTTGTCATTCAGTGTCACTTTTCAGCCCCTTGATTTTCGACTTAAGAAAGTACTTTGGTGCTTACTCCAAGCCACCATTTAAGATTTGTGAATCTTAATCTAGCGTTTTGAGCTGTGAGTTAATTAGTGATAGGTGGGTGAATGAGAGACGGGGGAACTTATTTACTACTATAAATTTGATTCTGGACGATTTAACTTTATAATTATTATACTATAAAGAAAGTGAAAAGATAAATACACGTGTTATTGCATCTGCTGCAAGGTGGTATAGTGCAAGGTTTTACTGATAATTCATTTATAATTTATTATATGGTAGTAATTGTTTAAAATACCGAGAATATTAATAGTTGTTGATAGTTAAAGGAGCATGCATAAATTCTTTACAATCGTTTGTGCAATTGAATGTTGAATTATGTAAATTTAAATAGTATTTGTTACAAACATTTGAAGTATCTATAACATCATAATACATTTCAGAAAGTTGTAACTAAACAGTAATTTCTTACAAAAAATTTGCCTTTTGCCTGATAACAAAGTATGTAAGTAATTATTTAGTTTTTAAATATAATGAAAACAAAATTTCAAACTTGTTTATAAAGAGCATAGATTTAATGCCTTCTACACACATTTATCCAGATTTTTTTTTACCTGATAGCGTTTGTGGAATTAGTTCAGAATAAATAACTTCAGTTATGGGCGTATGTCAAGTTTTTTGTCCATTTACCATACCACCATCTCCTTTGATATTCAGGAGATTTATGGCTGAATTAGTACGAGAAAATATCGAAAACATTTGTACCGTCAAACCGATCTCAATCGGCTAGGTGACTGATGATGTTACCATTATAACATCCTGGTGTCTGGCACTAAGTTTTGAAGTTTGTAAAATCACGATAAAATCGGTCTTTAGCTACAACTGTGAAAATATATCACGGTGTTTTACCTTTAAATCCGTGTTAAATTAAAGGTATTGTGTTCTGCTGAGCCGAAGAGACTTTTCTCTTTACAAAATGTGGGGATGTTGAGACAACGCTACCTGTTGGCATTTTATTGAACTTGGAAACCATCAAAATACTAACAACTATAGTATTTAGAGAAAAGTGTTCGATGTGCCGCCTATTAGTAAAATATAAAGTAAAGAGAGCGGTTTAGTGTCATACATGCCACCTGGGGAAAAAAATGTGTAACTGTCATAAACAACTATTATTTCCTCTAAAGTATTTTTCTGAAAGTCGTTTCGCCGAAAATGTAAGTACCTTACTAAACAATCCACAGTGTCACTGTTACCACAAACATCTTCGCCTCAAGTCGTTTGCCGAAAGTCGTTTTGCCGAATGTCGTTTCGCCGAAAATCGTATGACGGCAGATATATTTTCATACATTAATTTTCCCGGAAAACATAACTGTGCAGTCGGTTTACCGACAGTCGCTTCACTGAAAGTCGTTTATCCAAATTTTCAGCATCACGTTTAACTTCACAGAAAGTCGTTTTACTGAAATTTCTTTTCCCAAATAGTCGTTTTACCGAAAGTCGTTTTCCCTAAAATTCATTTTGCCGATATTAGGTTTACAGAAAGTCATATTCCTGTAATTCGATGTCCCGAAAATTGTTTTCCCGATGCTTCCGGGAAAACGGTTTTCGGGTAAATGGCGCGTACCCGAAACGACGAATGTCTGTGGTGCGGAAGTATTGACACGGCGTACCGCAAAGTTATGGCGTGCACGGCCACACAGTTCTTATGGAAATGGACGTAAACAAGAATAGCCACAATAATGTGTCGGCCAGTGGTCGACGTAGTAGACGAAGTCATAGTGAACATCCGCTTTAAACTGTTCCCGCATGGGCAACAACATGCAGAGATGTGGCTATTGGGACAAGCCATTCACAATTCATTACACGTGAACGAACCGGTTTCGTAACAGGATTACATCCAACGATTACGGTTAGATAGTTGGTACATTGTTCAATATAATGTGTTAATTAAGTGTTATAGCACTTGCCATTATGGATTTTGTAACCCGATACTTGAGGAGATTGGAGATTAAAGTGTATTTTTAGACCCCGTTTGAATATATGTTTCTGGGTTGTATTAATTAGTTTCTGATTGGTTGCTGCTTGTTTAGTTTGTAAATTAAATATAAAATACAAATTTAAGAACAAATGGTTTTGATACTGGATTGGTGTTCTAAAGGTCGTGGGTCGAGTTCAACACGCAAACAAACCTGTTTAAACTTCAGTTCATTCATTTCTTTAGCTTATGACATAATTTTAAAAAGGCACAAATACCTTTAAAGTTAACTTGTAAATTTCTTACATATTAAGGCTTCGGTAATTCGATTATTTGCCTATTAAAGGAAGTCTTATAATCAATCCTTAAGTTTAATTCGCTTATGGAATCTACAGTTTTCCACTAATTCCCAATGGAGAAGGTTCAGCAATTTGAATCTGTGGAAAAGCACTGGAAACTGTGAATATTCACAGTTTTTAATTTAGAGTGTACACTTGAATTAATACATTTTAAAGCATTTGTATGTCTACATTAATCCAGTACGATGGTTAACACTTCTCTAATAAATACACCTATAAAATATTTAACACAAGGAACAATTGCCAATGTTGTACCATCTTATATCTGCAGAAACAATGTAAAAAGCAATAAAACTTTATACAAAAGTAGCATACGTATGCGTGCACGTATTTATCTACATATACAATGCATGTTAAAAAAAATTTGTTTTTTCTAACATACCTATATGCGGCCAGTTATACATTGGCAAACAAAAATAAGGGTACATTAAAAGTAAACAAACATTAAGATAGATTCAGAGATAAGATTTGGCTGGCGATATATTCTCGCATCACTGTCCGTGCAGATGAGGTGTGATACTCACTAAGAGATCTTTTTAATAAACACTGATTGAAGTCACTGCAATTCAGTACAGTTTATAGCAACTCACAATATATAAGCGCCTTACGGGCTCAGTTTTGAATTTGACTTACCTCAATATTCTAGTTGATGTGAATACATTATTTTTTACGAGAAACCTAATTTTTACAGAGATATGTGGCCACCTCAATAATTGTACAACTATTTGTTTGTAACTTGCAACGCGATCTTCTGTTTCTTTTGAAAATTTGCCGACACCAAAATAATACCGTTAGTAAACAATCTGTTGCAGAACATAAATAAAATTAGCTGTAATGACAATAATGAGATATTAACCCTTTTCCACATTTAATAACTTATTGTTCTCACCTTAGTATTGCCTTGCAAAACTGAAAATACTTTCATACCAAACAATATCCGTTTCTTTTTTTCAATGTCTAAGTTGCCCGTAAACATAACTGTCGTAATTCCCATTCATCGAACTGGAGAAGCACGAGCAGTCAAGATAGAACAGACACACACATTGACGAGAGAAGAGGCAAGTCCAAACTGACAATACCGCCTGCAGTAAACACAACCTTCCTCCTGGATGTCTGTAGAGAGAACTCCTTCAGTTGTTCTGCTGCTTCCTTGTCCAAGCCAGGTTGTAGTAGGAGGTCCCGTATGATGTCTGTGGTCTTCCTTGTCCAAGCCAGGTTGTAGCAGGAAGTCCTGTATGATGTATGTGGTCGTCCTTGTCCAATCCAGGTTGTAGCAGGAATTCCTGTATGATGTCTGTGGTCTTCCTTGTCCAAGCCAGGTTGTAGCAGGAAGTCCTGTATGATGTATGTGGTCGTCCTTGTCCAATCCAGGTTGTAGCAGGAATTCCTGTATGATGTCTGTGGTCTTCCTTGTCCAAGCCAGGTTGTAGCAGGAGGTACTGTATAATGCCTATGGTCTTTCTTGTCCAAGTCAGGTTGTAGTAGGAGGTCCTATATGATGCCTGTAGTCTTCCTTACCCAAGTCAGGTTGTAGCAGGAGGTCTTGTATGATGCATGTAGTCTTCTTTATCCAAGTCAGGTTGTAGCAGGAAGTCCTATATGATGCCTGTAGTCTTCCTTGTCCAAGTCAAGTTGTAGCAGGTGGTCCTGTATAATACCTGTAGTCTTCATTGTCCAAGTCAAGTTGTAGCAGGAGGTCCTGTATGATGCCTATAGTCTTTCTTGTCTAAGTCAGGTTGTAGCAGGAGGTACTGTATGATGCCGGTGGTCTTTCTTGTCCAAGTCAGGTTGTAGCAGGAGGTACTGTATGCTGCCTGTAGTCTTCCTTATCCAAGTCAGGTTGTAGCAGGAGGTCCTGTATGATGCATGTGGTCTTTCTTCTCCAAGTCAGGTTGTAGCAGGAGGTACTGTATCATGTCTGTGGTATTCCTTGTATCTCGTCTGATGTAACTACACGTCCATGTTGTCACTGATAACAGAACAGTTATGAAAACAGACGTTAGTGCATCTTTGATGCATCAGAGTTCTTCAGTCGCATAGACTCCCCTCTGTTGTGTTTAATAAGGTATACTAAAGCAAAGTGTTTTGTACTTACGCATTTTAGGAAACACGTGTTGATAATGAACGCATTTGTTGTTCCAAAAATGTAATTTACCAAAGTAGACATTGCGTACATATTTTGTACACCATTTTATACTTAGAATAAGTGTTCATTTAATTGCTATGTATTTAACAATTTACTATATGTTTACCAAATAGTTACTCAATGTGCCAAGCCAGGCGAATTATACATGACAGGTTTGTATAAGTCGTCCGGGATTAAGTGAACACTAAATATTTAACCTCTGAAAAATATCACTATTCGTTACAGTGTATAATTCAATATTAACAATAGTCCCTTTACTGCTTGTATGGTTGGCAGCGAAGTTGCGCAGTATATTTCCGTCTATTTTCCTATTTAAATGCAACAATACTAAAACAAAATCAACCGAAATAGACATATTTGTATATTATATTATTACTAATAGTTTTTTTATCAAACTATATGGGATAATGTATCTTACATGCGCAAACATTAAGTGACGTGTCAAGAGAGGTTAGATATTTCCCGTCGTTAGCCGTTACGCGCGGAAAGATACGAATTGGCTGAAAATAGAACATTAGCAGGGCTTCATTGAATGCTGACTTTAATCCGAACTGTCTATAAGATCATCAGTGTGAATTATGTGTAGTTCGTCTAGTACTGTGGACCTGATCTCGTCTATGATCAATTCACGTACCTATCTAACAATCTTTCTGTAGTTTCTCGTTCGAAATATAAGTCCTTTGCTGTAAAAAATAGTAAGATAGTTACATATTTATCAGTCACGAACAATAATATTGCATCTGTAATTTTATCATTTATGCGAATCCATGCTCTACTATTGAAAACTACTGCATCGTCACTGACACTGAAAATGCTGTATAATATAAAATTATTAGCGTGCAAATAATGTTAATTACGGGGGCTTCAGTCCACTTATGGTAGAGTTATTTTGAATTTTCCTTCAGAGACGGGTCGATTTCTTCGAAAGTCCCTAATATTTTTCGTTTTTTTGTTCCACTTGGCACTGATGAATATTCTCCCTACAATCGTGGTTGAAGCTAACATATTAATAAGAAATGATAGCTACCAAAATTTCTTAACTCGGTGGTAACCTGTTACTGTGTTTCATATTGAAAATAAATGGCACTTTTGATAAAAATACTTACTGATATGCAGGTTAGTGATAATGTAGGGTATTTGTGAAGCAGCTTAATTTCTTCACTGCGAGTGTTTGTTGCTCTTAAGTAATGACTATCCACGCCAAGTATGTGTGAAACCGTCCAAATTGGTTTGTGACAGTAGCAGAAGTTTAATATCCGGTTGGCAACCATGTCCTCTGCAAATAAAACAAGACCATGCCTACGTAGTTAATTAGTTTTATTCCCTTAACGGTGAATAAAATTAACTTAGATGCAGTTGTGTCGCCAGAGACAAAATTATTTTTGAATATTTTTATTTTAGCAGCATAGTAAAAAAACTAAACGAAGCATTAGTTCTTAAAGGTTCAGTTTATATATATATATAAATAAACACATACACAGGATATTCATGAAAGTATGTTACAGACTTTCCGATATGGTTTCTTGTAAGAAAACGGGGTAATATTTTATAAACCAAGTTTTCGGTTGATACAAATTCAAAGGAAAAAATTCGCGTTTAAAATTTTCTTAAGAAACTCGTTTTTTACATTAAACAAATGAAAGAAGGAATTAATAAGGAATGCACAGTGGTGATTTCGTAATAACAATTCCTCCAATTTGTGAAAATGTTTAGTTTCGAATACTGTCCACCTTCATTAGGTAACAGGGCCGCTCAAACCTTCTGTGTATTGCGTGATGCCTATTTGTAAGGTTCCAAATGTTCTTAGTTCATTTTCTCGAAAACGATTTACTTAAGAGTGTGGCAACAAAGCTGCCTTACTTGTTCATTTTGGCCTTCTGCTACAAACATTGTCAATTAGTTTCCAGAACTTGAATGGTTTTATAAACATATGCAATAAAGGTTTGTTTATTCTCTTAATCTACTGAAGGTAAAATGTATTTGAAATTAAGTATTTTTACAGATTGCAGATCTTGATATTATTAAACCGCGCCAAAGATTCATTATATATCTTCCCTTATTTTTGGTTACTGTAAAAATGTTTGCTTTTCAATTTCAATTATCAACTGCAAATTTCTCCCTTGAGATTTGCTCAAGTCAAAAACTCGCGCTATATAAATTTACTTCATATTATGCAAGTAACCATCTCGCCAAGTTTGTAACATACTTCTATAAACATATGCTGTAAGGTTATTTCTCAGTAGCATTACCTTAAACCTGGATTGCTTTGAATATTGGCAGGGTAATTTGCTCATTTTAAACATTAGTTTAGGGTCTTTTGGTAAATATCTTAAAAGTTGGTGTCGATTGTTCAAAAATATTAATTTGACCCATGTAGCTACCGTTTAAAAATTTCTTCACTAAGCGGCATGAATATAAACATTTAAAGTGGAAAAGCCTCACATGTTCAATGTTACGCCGGTTTACGGTACTTACCAAAGTGCTAGTAAAATATATTTGTATAACTTAGTGTGGTTGAAATCGGAAAAACAAATATTGTAAGGTATAAATCTACTACACTGAAGTAATCGTAAAACATAATAAACGACAAATTTAGTATGTACGAAACATGGATGAAATGTTTAATTTCCTCGAATTGAGCTAGCTGACAAAACTTCAGTCAAAGATACTGCATGTAAGTTTCTATGAAACATCCAATAATACATTTTTGCATACCAAGTCTGATTTAGTTTGGTTAAATGTATGGTAGTTGTTGCTATCAATCGGAGACTAAATCGATTCAGTATGGGAAACCTCTCAAGAAAAGTATAAAAAAGATAGTTAAAATTAGTTTTTATAACATTACTTAATGCAAAATATGTGAACAGTAATTGTAATGTGGTGTTTGGACGGGAAGCCAAAGGCTTGTAATCATTACTGCTCTGAATGTCCAAATATGGATATGTGAGCGCCACTCAATGTACGCAACTTAGCGTGGTAGTTTTTTTTATCCCAATTATCCTTCCTAACCCTAAGTAGCCATCCAAGGACGAGAATAGACATATTTGTGTTTCGATCTTCTTTGGGTTACTTCAGGTAATAGTAGGTTGCAGATTTCAGCATCAAACTTACGACACAGCTGGAGGATGTTTGCAGGCTTAGAGGTTAACGTGAAATACATGACAATGTAGATATCCTCATCAAGTACCGCCAAACAAAATGAACAGAATAATATTATTGTGACACAATACGTCTATTATTATAGTGTAGAAGCCTACGACAAGTGAGAGCTAAAATATCCAATCAGTGACCATGCAGCAGAGCTACAGATGTGCACATAAGGCATTGAAACCACCGCGACCGTGACACTCAGTATACTACATCTTGGCAAGTGAAGTGACAAGAGCTGAGTTACGTTGTCAATAACACGCCACAGACTAAAATTTTCCGCTTTTAGCTATCTACTGGAAGTGTACATAATGTTCAGGCAACATTAGCAGCTACGTGCGTCGCACAGCGCATGCACGTATTGTAACGGGAGAGTGTAAAGACCGCGGTCACGTGCATCACTAATTCCCCACGCTTGAAACCGCCCAGACGTGGCACGCTAACTGTAGTGTATAATTTCAAAATAATATTTCATTGTTATTATGACATACGTAACACGTATTGTTGCTACGTGTATGAATGGGTTCCGGTAATCTGTTCCGCCTATCATGCAGGCAAATAATTGCATCACACAAGCGGTCTATAAATCGAAAAATTACAAGAACATATGTATTAAAATTAAGTTCGTTGAAAACATCACACATTGCAAATTTATCATACAGGCACTACAGAATTCACACAAAATTTCGTGATAACTATGCTATAAATATCACTTCACATTTAACCGAAGAAATATTATAAACGTAAATAAACTGATGTAAACTAAACCCATGATGATAAGATCAATACACAAATTTCAGAAAAGAAAACGTTTAATATTACATAATTCATTGTAACTTTACAAAAAAATCCTAAAAAATTTACTCTCTGGCTTGATATTTGTACCAAACTAAAATCATAATTGGTAAATTCGACACGGTGATATTCCAAAATAAAGTTATTTAAATTTCCTCTGTAGACTATTTAATTTATCTAAAAAGTACTGTTATTACGGTTTTAATATGTTAACATTGTCAGCAAAAAAGTGAAATAATAACTTAATAAATAAACACCCAAAATTAACCAAAAAAAACATAACTAAAATACATTACAACTTGCTGAATGTCAAATAATTACTTAAAGTCAGGTTTGAAGGATTTGGATGAAACTGGATTAACTTGTACTACTTTCTGCTCTTAAAGGCATAATATTACATCCAATCAACTTACTTTTATCATAATTGTTTAGAGACAAAAAGACTTAATAGACAAACAACTTGTCTGTGTGTCTGTGTGAATGTATCCACGCTTATGTGTGTATTCATTTGTGTACTTGTGTGTGAGTCTATGTGAGCCTCAGAATTTCGTCTAAGTAAAAAAAGCTATAGATATTTACAAAGACGTCTAACTTTTGATAGCTCTCTCCCAGCCAAGAGTTTATTTTCGATGCAACTGCCAGTTAAACAATTTAGCGAATTTCGTGTATTTTTATCTATAAATCAGTTTCAAACAAAATTTCTTATCTTGGCAGTTATATAAGCCTATTTAAGCAGTGTAATATGAGAGGTATATAACTAATGTTCTACCTACTATGTAGATACCAATATATTAAATACAATCATTTTTCATAATAAATTAAAAATATTACCGGTAAATTTGACAGACGAGTAATGTTAAACAAATTCATCTTTTAATATTTTCTACATGCTAAATACTCGGCTTTCAACAACCAAAGTCTTACTTACATTATAATAAATATAATCACTGTTATTCTGGTTAACTATGTATATTATAGAGTAGAAGGAGTAAATATGGGGCAATCAGCCCGCACAAAGTCCACCCTCGCAGTCTGGTTATATAAGAGCAAGTTGTGTAAGCACGCAGATAACTTGTCACAGAGCGCTACTGTAGTCTTCAGTGTGTTGTTGTTGTCTGGGAGAACCATCCTCACTTCCTCACTGGTGAGCTTCTCTCAATAACTTACCAATTAACTAAGGGAAATGTCTATGTAGCTTGTAGGAATTTGGAATTTAATTACATAATGAGTGTTCAAGGAAGTTAATTCTCAAAAGACCATTTTCTAAAATATTGCTTTCAAACAAAAAAAAATATGTGTTTCTATAACATATTTTCGAAATAAAAATGATTTTCTCATTTCGGTTGTCAAGTATAAATTTAAAACATACAGTTAGAGATAGATTTTTTAATGAAAAAAAGTCAAATATAGTTATTTGTGACAACAGTTTTCTTCGCTAAATTGCACGTTCAGTCATTTTCCTTTCAAACTGTTGCCTTTAAAATTGCATCCATTAAAAAGTAATAATGTTACACTGACTCCTAATAGCATCTTGTCCGTGTCCAATACCACAGTAATGTTGTTAGTAATTTAATAACAAAGTATCTGTACAATAATAACGGTATCAACATATAAGTGGTACATAAATTTGTCACTTTCAATGTCTGGCTTAATTTTTATCTTTAGAAATTTCGTATCGTTCTGCTACTTGTTAACATAAACACGCCAGTGTAAAAAAATACAATCATTATGTATGGCTTTTAATATTATCAAAAGTATCTGATGCCAAAATAAACCTGGACTATTTGTCCGCTGGCCCCTACTCAGTGGAACAGTAGACATTGAACGAATAGACAGGGTTGAGTATGCATAGTACAATGGATTATAGCCTACAGGTCATTGAACTCGCGAAATTTTCTAGTCCGTAGTTAAAAATGGTTATGGCAGCCTGGTGACCCTAGACTGATATTAACGATACGACTAATTACTGAGAGTTGGCACATCCCCCATCTTAGAAGATATGTAATATATTTCTAGTATAGCCTAGGGTACAGGTACAGGAGGACAGGATACAATAACATGCCGGTAGAGATACTGGTAATCGTGCCAATTGCATATTGTGAATCAGGTCTACGATGCACATGTGGCCTCTAAAACGATAACGGTGGATATTATTTTCTGTGATAGTGTATTTTAAACTTTTATTTTTTGTCAACCATCATATTTAGGGCTGTGATGATGTAGACTATTAACGCACCCCGTAAATTTGTGTCTATCTGAAGGATTCCTAGTGTCATACATATATTTTATACCCTCATTCTTCTAAATGAGCAATTACCTAAACTTATTTCTTCTGATCCAAAAGGGCGTACTACACATGGAATTCATTTTTAATATTTTATCTTTCACTATGTAATCGCTTGTGGAATTTGCCGGTGTACTTAGGAAACATCCTTTTCATATCCATATTCGTCGCATCTAAAATCCATTTTGTGTTTACCAGAATATTTTTATGAATCGACATTCGTAAATTTACAAAGTTATTCATAGAAGTGTGTTATGTGTGTCATATGTGCATCTGACTTTACAACCTGACAACGGTAGTTCGTGGAATCTTACAATGTTTATTACAAAATCGTTGAATCTTGGTGTGTGTGCGTATTGAGAACGTATATTGAATTAATCAAACCTTTTATTATGATACCTGTTACACATGTATGCAAATATTTATTATTGTATACAAATTGTAACTACAAGTAGTGTAACGTGTAAATATACACATTTATTTAAAAATATTTAATATGTCACTGTATCTAAACTGTTAGTTAATCGGCTTAAGATGTATTAAACATACTTACCGTTTGTTCGCCTCAAGAAACGAAGAAGTAGGGTGCTTAATTTATGGCGGTGTAATGGTACAAATTCAAAATTTGCCGTGGATTTTGGGTAACACAAGACTGTGGAGTCTAGAAAATATAGTTATATATTTTGGAAAGTATTGAATGTAAAACTAGGATACAAAGTATACATTTAGTGAAATGGCAGTACCAGAATCAGAGAACACAAGTACGACAGTTAAAATAGGAAACAAAATGTTTCAATTTATAGGTTAGATTTCAAATGCGAACCCTGGTGTAGAAAGCACACTTAGCACTAAATTGTCAAGAAAAATTTTAATACTATATATAATCCATTAGTAGCACAAAATAATTAAAGTTGCTCTTGTGGCCTTGTGATTTTAACTCTTAATTGATAATCCAAGGTTGTTGGGTTTGAATCCCGGTAGAAACTCGATACATGTTCAGTTCGTTGTAAGCCCTCTAAGAGCGCTATACTTGACATACCTAAACCGCAGTAATGAAAATAAATTAAACTTAAGAAATACAATTCTTACATCTTGCGCTTGTAAAATTACAACTGCAGTGACCATATATTTTTATCTGACGACATGTGTAAACGGGCACAAGCATCATTTACAAATAGTGACTCAGTGGCCTGGTTAAACTGCAAATATGACTGTTTATTTATCGTGACGAATTGTAAAACTACAAACCAATACATTCTAACTGTAAACTCCCACTGAAACAAACATCTAAAAATAATCTCTACAAATCCAATGTTAGTGTGAAAAAAAATTACTTTCATGTAAACAAATCTTTAATGTACAGAAATTTTAAAATCACGCATTTTTTACAGTTAAAAGTTTAGCAATAAAACGAAGATATAATTTCGATAAAGAAGCCAATATATAATAAATTTCGTCCACCTTCCTTACATCTGAAAGATAACCATTGTAGTATTGCTATAAATTATCTAACTTAAATAAGTATCAACCAGAAAAACAACTGTGAGAGTGTGTACGGTAATTGGTTACAGAAGCAAGATAACCCAGAAATGGCAATTTATTTAACAGCAATGTGGCTCCTTCCACTATTGTTATTCGCTGCAGTACAAGACTGCATTGGAGATGACTTGGTAAGTACTACACTTTCATAAACTGGAATACAAACCTGAAACAAGGCAGTATCTTACGAATGCCTTTCCTCTTGTCAACATACGCGTGGTATTTGTAGGCTTCACATTTCAGTGCTTAGGGATGGGTGATGGTAAGGAAGTTCAGATTTAGACAACATTTTTTTTTTTAAATTTCGCCGGAGTTTATTTGTGACAACTAACGAAAGAAATGTTGACAGAATGGCCGGTGTCATCACAGCGGGTGAGCTTCGAACAACGTTTTTGTCTCTAGGAAAGCCGTACAGATAGCTTAACCTTGCTTGATGACTTCTACTTTAAGTTTATTTATCAGGACACAAGATGTAGGAGTGAAACTCCTACAAGATGCGTATCTCAAAGTGAATCTCATAGTCAAGAGAATCTCTTGAGTAGGGTGAATTTCACTAGAGATCAGAAGATATAACATGTTCTATTTTGCGGTGCAAAGTCCTACAGCTAGTATCGACGCAAGATTCTGTGTCTCTTTCTTTTTTGAACTAACCTACAGAATATCTATCTCGGCAATTGTACTAAATATTTTAATGTATTGTGAAATCTGAAATAGGAGTAATTTTTACTACTTTTCAACAAACATTTCTTTTAACGTCCAGAGAAGCAAGAAAAAACAGGTATTTAGAAAATACAGTACAAATATATTGATTTTAGTGTTTAATAGTAAATTTAATGTATATACGCTAACATAATGACTCTCAAATACATACGATACACAGACGCCACCAGCTTTTCTTCTTAAACTTGAGAATTGGATGCACGATAGCGATAACAACGTGACAAAGTTTCGAAGTTGGATTGTTTTGATATTCTTGCTCGAGAGTTAAGTATATTAAGTATCGTAATACATAAAATCGTCTTTCTTGTTAATACGCTCAGAAAATTTTTTAACTACGGTCATCTCTTTAGCATCAGAACATTTCTTGTTGTTAATATAAACTGTAACTAAATTGGCATGAACACAATATATTAAGTTTTCGATGTAAGGTCACAATAAATATGTATTTCCCAAAGAGAACTAAAAGTGACTATTTATGATAAATCTGAAATATAGGCATGGAATATTGTAGTATCATTACTAAATCCCCCTTTCATATTTGTATTTAAGCGCTGGCTTTCAGACATTAATTGGTTTTATGCTGCAGTGATGGCTACACTGCAGTTGTAGATATTAGTAAGGTTAATTCTACTACAGGTTAGAAAGATCAATGTTATAAGTTTGGCACAGGGAAAATTTCTGCAACGTGAGCGCTGATATCGCTAATGCACCAAACTGACCAATCACAGAGCTGTCCTGGATTTGAAGGTTTATTAAGTTGATAGTTTAAAACGCGAAATTGGTTTCTTTTCACTTGAAAATTAAATTAAATGACAAATATAATTTCCAAGTTTATTTAAAATATAATTTTACTACGATTTCGATTTTGTCTGGTCTCTTAGCGATCGAAGCGAAACTAGTGGCAGAAATTTTCCCTGTGCCAAGCTCTCCCATAAGAAAACGTATTTTCTTTCTAACCTGTAGTAGAATTAACCTTAATATTAGTTACAATCTATTGTTCAATGCTGTAAACTTTAATAATTTGAAACAAATATATATCTCACAAGCTTGTATAGTAATATTAGCTGTTTTTATACCTATTAGTCTCCATACAGGAAGGAAATCTATTATTTGTTCCGTAGAGTGATAAAATAAATGCATTTTTCGAGGATCTATCAAATGGAGCTTACCAACTTCCTGTAGTAGTTCTGTCTGCACAAACATTGCTAAAAAAACCAAGAACATTTTCTGTAAATTTATTGATTAATGTAAAGGAGAATTGTAATACCCACGATTGACAAAAACATCACTAATTTCACATTAAATACGTCCGGAAGTCTAGTGAAAACTCATTTACTTTTAAGTGATTTACTTTTGGTGTAAAAGCATTTCTAAATTAAAGAGTGTTTAAGAAAATGAATTGCATTGCGTCTTGAACAAAACACCGTTTTTTTTAAATATCAAGGTAGACAAACACATTTTCTTGCGTAGCTTAAACACGCAGTTCATTATGACTTCAATGCAGAAGTTCCTGTCTTGATTTGGGAAAATTTAGTAAGAAAATTAACTAAAATTCCCTTTCCCTTTTTATATCTCTATCAAGCTAATTTATTATATTACCGAGTTCCGAAGTAGACTAAATGAGTTATGGACTCATTTTTTTTAGATGTCTTAGCCTATAAATACTATTATCTTAATAAATATTATCATATAGTTGTGATACTAGATATAAGTTTTAAGTTGGTTAAACACTGATTCAAATACTCATTTGCTCATCTTAATATAAAGGCACATTTATCCTACGATCCTTGTATAACATAAACCAGTGACGAAACCAACATACTCACTGAAAAACAGTCATAATATCTATCAGAAATAGTAACAAATCCAGCGATAAATGAGTACAGTTACCCTTACATAATATAATACAACTTGAATAAGATATTGTTGGTCTTATAAAGTTATTTGTTTCACCGGCATAAAATCTATAGGAACGTTTGTTTGTTGAAGATTTCAATCGTTAATATACTTCAACAAATACATGGTCCGTAAATACAGCCTAGTAAAGCACTTACCTGCTCACTACTTTTGTGTTTTCTAATGCTCGCTGCCGTCTGATTGGACGTTTGATTGTTTTGCATTTTCCCTGGTTCCTTATATAAATAGTTTATACAAAATGATGTGTTATCCACAGTAAATTATCACATGCTTCAGGCAAGTCAAGGAACGCTTCAAGTACTTTTCTGTAGCTTTCTATGCTCTCAAGAACCAGTTCTACAAATACATCAATAAAATATTTAGTAGGCTTTCGCTTTATAAATATATGCTTATTTATATTAAGTAATTTATTATTAAAAGATAATAACAATGTTATTACATATTATGGTTTCAAAATTACGTAAAGGAAATATAAGTTACAAGTGAAACAGGTCAACATTTTGTATATCTAAATGATCAACTCTCTTAAATTGTAAAACAACATTAGGCATGTTTAAGTCATTACAAAAATGTCCACCTCTAAATGACTTATTTAATATGTAAACGAGAAGAATGAAAAGTGATTCTCAGAAGTCTTTAATAGTATGTGCAATGAATATCATAAATTCCAGTGAAAAATTTAAGTACTGTGTTAAATTTTTGCTATAACTATAGTTAGTTCAAGGTAACGTGAGTATTTTTGAAACTCTGATTACTTTTTGCTGCCATTTTTAATTGTAACCAAATTAACATAAGTAACAACCAACGTGCATAGATAGTAACAAACTCGAAAATTATGGCCTGAGTTCACAATGAAAGTTATTGTTAAATTATTATTCTTGACAAGATGGACTACGAAAGTTCTCACTTTATCGCTAATAAATTATAAATCGCTTTCTTTTTTTTCTTTGAGTATACATATAAAAATAAGATTTAGTCCGCTGCTTTTTCCACATTAAAAAGTTTTCGACAAGCAGAATATCGTTTAGTTAGTTATCTACGTGACTAAAACGAATTGTTTATATAATTTGCTTCGCCGTAAGTCATTAAGGATTCACTATTTTTAATTAAATAGCTGTTGTGATTCGTATTTTTTTTAATTTGCCAATAAAATTGTTTATTATATTTCACATAAGTTGTTAATATTTCCAACACATCTTTGTTTGATTAAAAATGTGTAAATTTTAATTTTATTATTTGCGTTACTTTGATAGTCTTATTAAATCAGACAGTAATGGTAAATCATTATAGATGGTTTTTAGAAAGTAATTAAATGTGTTATCTAGACGTTAAACACCTTTAGAGATCCTTCTCTAATTGTCATAACCATAATATATTATTGTAACTAGTTCTTTTGTGACATACTGTTCAAATTTTATAAACAATTTTTTATATTTTTTTAAAATTCTATTGACGATTTAGATACAAAAACAGATATTTGTTGTTAACATTTTGTATTCTGACCGAATATTATTTGCGCAGCGTTGGTCCATTTAAAATATACATACCATATCTTAACAATACAATTACCAAGTTGTTACTTAACACAATGTAATCTTTTAAATGTTCTATATAATTTCCTTGTGATAAATCATGACTTGTTATGAATAAATCAAACGTATTTTGCGCACCTTACGTAACATCTGAATAGAATACCTTATTTCACGTTTTCCAATAAACAGTTGTTTTATCAACATACACTGAGAAATACTTTTGGTACAGGCAACTACGATTACAGATACGAGATCTTTGACACTACTATGCAATGAGACTTTATGATAGTTAATTGGTTTGCGGACACACGCCATTGTTTTGTTAATTATGAATGTTGACATACGATATGTGATTTTGTATATGGTCAGACACATGTGTGATAGTTGAATCAGCCAAACATTTTCTCATCAGGCAGTGTTTGTCATTCCAACAAAGAAGCGTTTAATGAACTTAATGTTATCGTTTGTTGTACAAACATAAGAAATTATTGTTTGATTAATATTTTGTTTTGCCAACAGAAGTTTTGTTGGAAGAGCACACATTTGTTTCGCCATTTGCAACCGTGTATATGGTTGAGGGCTTTTTTTTTTCTGCGTATATTATCCAATCTAACATCTATATTTATTTAAAACAAAACACCAATGTTTTACAAATCTAAGTTGCTACTAGAGAGGGTATAAATGTGTACTGCATATGCGCATGTACAATTGAATACGAGAGTAACTTCATATATCGTATGCAGATTGGTAAAATTTTAAGTTAGCTTAATTGTATTGAAAAGGTTGAATAGTTATTGCTGCTGCTATGCTTACAGTATAAACAACAGGACTCCACGCTTGTCGCTACGATGAAGCAACTCAATCAAAGCTTACAGAGTTTCAGCGACACAATGCAAGAATTTCTGCTCGTGCAAAAGCATAATAATGAGGTACTTTCGAACCTGAAAACTCTTCCCGATACGGTAAGTTGAACAAACTAGAAAACTTTGTTTAAGCGTGTGTGCTGGAGTAATGTAGTTATAAAACCCTTATTACAAAATATGTTTTAAACATTTTTAGATCCAAGTTGAACCTGTTCTCAAAGTTACTCGCCTAAACCGATTAAATCAATTAACTATCTTAACAAAACATAAATACAAATAGAAATGTACCACATTGCACTTCTGTGAAATCAACACTATGACTTCGTGTCAAGTTATGTATAATATTGCGATATTGCAGCACCGACACAGTTTTGCACTGAATAATTAACTGTAACTTGCAGAAGTTACAACTGTTATACAAATTCGACAGTCTTGGCATACGTAACTTATTGGTTTAGACATCATATCTACTACTTGATATTTAGATGTTAATTACTATAGCCAAGATTCACTTTTAGTATCAATTTGTGTAACAAAGAAATGTTTAGTCTAGATTTGCTTAGTCTGGCAATGGTACTCCGAGGTTTGTGTAGATTTTATAGTCATCTAAATGTCAATTTGAAAATTGTGGAAGGTTTCTTAAATACATAATTACTTAATGAAGCGTACAAGCTGTGCGATATTTAGCGGCTTCACTTGCTTCAAAGACATTTGGTTCAGTTGTAGAGAGTTCTACTAATGTCTAATTTTGAATCAGCCGGGAGACAGCTCCGACCTCTTAGGTGCAAACAACTTATATTGTAGACCTTCCGGTTAACTCAACACATCCCAAGTCTGGATCGCTGCAACTCTCCAAAATCGCTTTCTTCAAATACATTGTCATCGTACATTTTATCTTAATACATACCCAGTTAACAGAAAGTCATGTCATATTTTTTAATTCTTCAATAAACGGGATGTTCTCCCAACTGCATAGGCGACATCAGGTCTTATTCGTATCATAAGGTACATTAATGCACCCAGTGCTTGATTGTACTGACATTTATTTTTATCTACGCGCAACATGTCCTTTCCATTTAGTGTCCATAACCTTCAAATCTTACTAATTATCTGCGTGGCTTGTGGTTTACAATCAGTCGTACCAAATCTTAGATCGTCCAAGAACACCTCCTTTGAATTAATGTAATTGAAGCATTTATTTGTTGAGTTATTTTCGTTCAAAGAAAGTTTGGTTTCGGCTTTTATAAGACTTGGAAATCTGTATGTAAAGTTGACATAAGCTCCAATACTTTAATTAGATTCGTACCAGCTACTAGTTTATTATGAACACAAAGTGCTATTAAGGTATTTTTGCCACTAATATGTTTAATAAATAAGAGCAATATATATCGTATGAGGATACCATAGGGCCAGGGTGTCTCAACATTAAATTTAAATGAGCCCAAAGGCAATCTACGTACATTGAAGGATGACATGAAATGTGGCCCTACTATAGAGAAGCGCCAGGATGAGATGTGCTGGAACCGGAAATCCTTGAGAAAACCCGCTGACCAACGACATCGCACGGCACGTTTCCCACATGCGAAAATACGGACACCTATTCCACAGGGAATCGAGCCCTCGTTGCCTTGGTGGGAGGTGAGTGGGCTGACTACTCGGCCCAAAGATGTTAGAAGGTTCCAGATGGAGCATGTCGCCGGGAATTGTAACCAAACAAACGCTTGACGTTGCTGGTATCAATATGGCCGACTAATTAAAAAAAATTGAGGAAATATTAGTTAGGAGGTGTGTAAACAGGGATAAAATATAGAGTTTTCAACCTAAAGCATTAATTAAAGAGCATAATACATTAATTTACCATAAAAAATACCTGTCTGATGTGTACTTTTGAGGTTAAAGCAGTATGGCGGCTGGCCAATTTGGTGGTTACCTCTCCCCTTCTTGGCTTCACTCCCCTCGCCATCAATCAGACCTTATGCTACCCCCGTGACTCGGCCGCATCGTGCCCATATCTTAAATAAACAATCTGGAATCCACATAGCTGAATTTTAACTTCGTTTCGCTAGATTATTGCGAGATTATCTCATCCATCTTGCAAACTGCTTTAATCTTCAGAGACTTGAATGGAGTTTTAATATTACCTCTGAGCCAATATTATATCGTTCGGGGTACTCCATACAAATCTCTTAAAGTTCACATACGTAAATGCAATCGAGACGTCAAAGGCATACCTTCATTTGCAGCCATAATCATCAATGGGTGTATAGTCCCTAACCTAGCTGCTACCGCAATTTTGATCACCATTTTTTATTTTTATTTGTACCAGATACATTTTTTCTTATTTTAGACACAAAATGTTACTAAATTTGGCTCTTATGAAATTATTTTATCTCTCATATTTTTCGCGTAATGGCTTGTTAAAGTCATATTTTGCATGTTTCCGTTTTAAGGACCACACTAAAACCAACTGATATACCAAATTCAAAAAAATTACAGTGGATAAAGACACTGTAGGCTACAATATCATGCTCATAAAAATAAAGAATAACAATTATTTGATTTTTAAAAAAATATTGAATTTTTTAAATTATTATTTTCAGTTTCAGCATTTTTTAATACAAATAATTTTTTACTCTTTATTTTTATAAGCATGACATTGTAGCCTGCAATGTCTTTATCCACTGTGATTTTTTTTAGTTTGGTATATCTGTTGGTTTTAGTGTAGTAGTAAGAAAGGCAATATTGTTAGCTTATTTATAGTAAACTGCATTTATGTTGTACAAAGTTACATCCTCTTGTGTAGCATTTCACGCTAAGACTTGTGGTCTTGTTGTCTTCCTTCGATTACTTCAAACGCTCCTGAAATAAATCGCAAAAAGTCCATACCTTCAACTCCTATATTAAAGTGTTAGCTTGGCCTACCAAAGTGCGATATTAAGTTGTATGATTTCCAGACTTACAAATGTTCAATTCACTATAAAACTCGTGAAATATAAAACGTATTTGGCCGATAACGTGTTGAATATTTTCATTATTTGCTCAAGGCTACAATGTTTTTAATCGCAACCAAATTAATTTTTTTCTTTGTTATAAACAACTTACAGTAAAAAATTTCCACTTATGGTTTATTAATACTAATTTAATATGTACCTGCTAAGAAAATTGAATAACAATACTTATTATTATTTCAGTGAAATCCATGACGCAACATCAACTTCGCTAACAATATAAACCGATAATCTCAAAGTCTTATGTCCGTTTCCTAGAGCTCTAATAACGGTAGAATGAAGAGATTTTGGGAAGCGCGTACTAGAGAAGTACCTGTTATGATTTCTCATTTCGGGAATTGGAATAAAGTTGTACAGTATCACGATTCACCGTGCTAACTGTAACTAGTGTTACATAAAATTACAGGGGGTTTGGAAACGCATTATCTTATTTTTTATATCAGCCGTAATTTGCATGTCGCATTGTATTTGTTGTAAACAAGGGAAAACAACGTATTTACTCTTATCCGAAAGTTAAAGCATGATGCAACAATGAGTTTACTCTGCCATACTTGCGACCACTAAAACAAGTAACTACATGACATATTCTATGTAAATGTACAAAAATTGTTTCGGACCTATCACACCCTTGTTGACCGACGAGTTGCTCTCCTAGAAAAAACAGCAATTATACACATCAGGAAAATATGCTATTTTGACATACGGTACATATAATTTATTGCGAACACCTACTTTTTTCCTGTTGCATAGGCTACTATCCTAGTTCACACTTTGAACGTCTTTGTGATTAATACTGAATTTGAATAGTCCTCTTCCATATGTTTCAGGGTTTTGTAATCTTCCAACAATGTCATTTTTAGTGAAAGGATACTCATCTGTGACAGTTGGGAAACCATACACAAAACCAGAATAATCTCTTGTCATCTTTGGTCGAAGAAATGTCCCTTC